>JTDE01004711.1:0-12710 GCA_014338405.1 Paragonimus skrjabini miyazakii | reverse complement strand
TATTATTATTATTATTATTAGAGGAGATCAGATGCTTAGATGTTATTAGGTACTTTTTCAAAGATATCGTCTTCAGGCAGGCAGAGTGCGAAAACGGACATGACGTTTCTTATTGTCGGGAAAGTTTCTAAGCTTCGTTTGAATTGATGTATATTCTTACTGGCTCTAATTGCATGTGGGAGTTTGTTCCAAATGTAGGTATATTTCACTAGGAAAAAATTTGAACTCAGTTTTTTACGAGATTTAAGAGCCGTCAAAGTGAACTCTTTGTTCCTGATGCTGTATTTGGAGCTATGCTGGAGGTGAATCGCGAGTTTGACAGTAAATTTGTTGTCATAAACTGGATTATACATGAGTGCAAGATTCAACTTGAGACGCCGTAGACAGAGAGGATCTAGTTCAAGCGTCTGGCATCGTTCTCTGTAGTTCAGAGAAGACGGTTCTTTCCGGCTAGTACTGAAGTCGCCATAGCTGTCATCGGTGTTTCACTTACCCCCTGAGGCAACCATGTTCGACGATTGCCTAATAGCCCACGTCCTTGGTGCTATCCGCTTTGTCCTTGAATATCTCAGTCATTAATGCTTCTTCTAGATCCTGGTATATGAAAACAGGAACCGGGCGCGCCCCGCAAACTGCTTAAGGAGCAAATCCAACGATGGATCCGGAAGGTCAGGGGGCGTTGTGAACGTGACTGTACTGCCCAAGGAACCGACAGCCTACAATTTTGCTCTCATCAGTTTATCAGTCTAAGCTCACAATGCACACTCCTTTCACTCTTCAGTATTCCATACTGCATTTGCGGGGCTCAGTTTTATTCGCTTATGGAAATTTCTATGGAAGCAATACTCAATAAATCGAGCTCGTGCTTGTGTCAGAAGATAGTATTTTTTAATATATATTTTTGGCACGCATCCTCTACATATATACGAGTATCACATACCACAACACACAGTAGCATGTAATCGAGAGAATAGTAGGGGGTAAGAAAAACTTAGTCTACCAAGTACCGCGGCTGATTCGCTACAAAATATGCGCCCAAAATCGACTTAAGCATTGCACTCTCACATATAGACATACAGTTGAATAGGATAGGCTAGAGGTAGAAAATTTCCGACAGTTGTTCACTGGAGGTTCATTCAAATAATTTCTCTCATGCCCTAAACGTCTACCACGGACATGATGGTATATTACGAATGATTACCAAACAAGGGAGATAAGATATACCCTTGCTTTTGTCCAAGTTCTTCATGCTACCATTCAAATCCGGCGCCCTTACTCCCCATCGGGAAATGTCAGTTACTGTAATTTGCTACGAAGGTGGCTCAAGGCAAGACGTTTGTAACCAACGCCAAGTCAACCATATCTCAATCCGCTTCGAAGTACTGGAAAAGATAATAGTGCACACTGCTGAGTTCTTAACGCCACAAACCCCCGAACTTTTCGCAGAACGGCCGATTTAGTAGGAGCTTATGCATGACATGTCCATTGGGTTTTCGAAACCATGATCGGATACCCACTGGTGCGGGCGATGTGATTATTATCTTACTTTTGGATATATTCGTGTGCCCCACAAACACCTCTAGATCCTGGTGGCATCTTTTGATACAAAAACCTTTGTATGACTGATTTTCTCCGTATCTTGAAGGCTACACCAAACAGTCAAATTGGTGGAACGTTGCTTAGCACCAAACCCAGTTACTATCAAGATGACTGAAGAAAGCACTTTGAGACGGTTGCTTTTACCTATGCATATAAGTGACCTATATGATATTATCAAACATGGCAAGCCACTTTCTCTTTGCTGACGGTATTGAAATTGTTCACACATTTCGCCATCCTTATAACCTCGCCTTTTGTTGCTGAAATAAGAGACAGGACATAGTGTAATTGGAGTTGTGGTGTAAAACATGGCTGATTACATTGTTATTGAACATATCGAACATTATCACACATGGCTACCGCCGTTCTGTCTCCTTGGATATCCACGACATAAACACGGTTGCTTTCGTTCGAGACTTAAGTATACAGCATTCAAATTTCTTCAGTTCTTCTAAACAAGTGCGCCGTCAAGCGGCTAAAACTAAAAGAACAATATGCCGTATCAAAACGACATCCGGTCTACCAGCTTTGAGGCTGACTCATTAAAAAATATGTGCTCGGTCTCGACTTTAGTATTTCGCCCTCATTTACAGCCATCTACCTAACCGTGACAGGCTTGTGCCAGAAAATCTCCAACGATTATTTGCGGAACGTTTACTACGATATTCATCTTCATCTAACCATGGAGAACGGTGTCAAAAACTAGGTTTTGTTTCACTCCGATAACAAAGACCAAACCTGAACTTCACCCTCCTGTATAAGCTGATACATTCAAACACCCTGACCACGGCGTTTGCCGTTCACTTACAACACCGTTCCCCATATGGTCTAATAAATACAGATTATATTTCACCAACCCTGACAACTCGAAGAGGGACGCGCAAACGTGTACGTTGTAAACTATTCCTGTTTAGAATGGGGGTTCGAACAAAGTCAGAGTTAGTATCAACATTCGGCGTTTCGAAAAGACCTTGGACAACTAACTCACTTGATCAAAACACAGCGTCTATTTTCATATTTTGTGCATCCTCTGGTAACATTTTTAAGTGTGTTCTGATAGCCATCTAGCTTTCAACGGCAAGTAACAGGCAAATCCGTCCTCACTACCAGGCCTCCTCTTGAAAACAGCCTCATTGAATAATTTTGTTGTATTCCTAACATTTACTTACACCCTCATCTGATATGTGATCTATTGTATACTCGTGGGTCGTTGAAAACAGCTTCATTCTGTTAGTTTGCAGCACTGTGTATGTATAGCTCAGATTGTTGGAAGATGTAAACTTGGGGCATACTAATAAATCGATCGGGAGTTATCTTACACAGAGTTGTAATTGAAACGCGCACATGAGAAAACAGGTTCATAGTTTACATATACACTTATCCATATATGTAAATGTTAGTTTTTAACAATCCAATTGTCTTGGTACACCCCCATGTTATGGTTAAGAGCAGCTAGTGATGAGTGGTTGCTGATCCTCAATTAATATGTGTGTGCACTAAACGGTTCGATAAACAGGTGTACGCCTGCGTACCTTACACGACCTTTTTGTTGGTTCTTTCAAGCCCATTTGGTACGTTTTTATTTTTTTTGTTCGTTGTGATATCGATCGATAATTCCCTCGAGGCATGTTTGTTTTTTTTGAGTTCTTTTCTTGAATTTGCTTTGATTCCTATTTGCTATGTGCAGTAGATTATAGCGATGAATTTTGTACCATAACTGCACATAAAATGTTTGCTCTCTCCGTTTTTATAACTTCCATTGCCTATCTTTTAAAACTTCCTTGTTGGCACTGTTTCACACTTTCTCATATTCAACCGCATCCGAGTTTTTTAATGTGCTTATATCCCACTGATTGGTGCCTGTTTGTGGACGCGAGTTTTTAATACCCCATTTTGAAAACTTTTACTGGATAACTTGTGCATCCGGTTGGTTCATATTCGAAGCGATATAATACCCTTATTTTAATTTCACTAAACAGTACCGTAAAAATTCCAACCCTTTTGATCGCCTTTTCTGACGTTTTTCCCTTCTGGATGATAGTTCTGTTAACCTGACCGTCTGGATAAGTTTTGTTGGAATCGTTAGGTACAAGTTACCAATCGAATTGCCCTGAACCGCCAGGGGCGAGTTAACAGTCGTACTAGGATCTCGCGTTAATCTTTGTATTTTTTCCATGCCCCAACTCCTTCAGGTGCAACTCCCATTGACTTTTAGCTGTGACTAACCAATATCAATTTATATATCGACCGTATCGAACAAACCGAGACAAAAATCGGATTGCAATCCTAATCCGGAAAAATGTGTTGGGTCTACTTCTACCAGTATTAATAAACATCATATTACTAACGAGTCTGTAAGAATCATGTTCGTGCGAGCGTAGTCAGTAAACATAATTTCATGCGATACTTAAAAATTGCAATACTACAATGTAAAAATTGTAACAGTTCGTTGGCAAAGAAGGCGCAACGTGAGACGAGAAAATTGCGGTTTACAAAAGTGTGGACGCACGTACCACAAAACATCATTCACATTTTTCACAAGAGTTTATCAAAAGCACTTGATGTTGCACCAATTTATGCGGAGTGGCGCAGAGCCTTTGTACTTGGCGAGATACAGGTTGGAATAAAATGAGTTGGGGACAACAAATCAAATGATAGTGACATTGGTGTGGAACTTTTCAGTAAGGTGAAAAACCAAGTTGAGGATGGTAGGAATGTGGCCAATGAACCCAATCTCTCGCCAGTTTTCGTTACTGAAATACACGATCTTACCACTGGCAGAGTGATTTGTGGAAATGCGGCATGCGTGAGATGGAACAAAACAATAAATAGAGGGTCAGATGGAGCAGAAGGTAAGAGTCGAACGCGTATTTGTTAAAGCGAATTTGGGAAATGAACAGAAGGAACTTTGTAAACTAGAAATGCTAATTAAGGATATTTATTTCATATTGGAAGTCCTGGAGCAAAGAGTAACCATGGTCTATATCCAAGGAAAGCTTTTGATGAAGGCCTTTCATGTCTTGAAACTGAAATGTACTTAGCTCCTGGTAGAAACAGGAATGCCGTTGCCGAAGCCCACTAAGAGGGAGGGGAATGTCGGGAGAATAGCGCTGAGTTTGCACCTAATAAATCTTCTAAGGCCGGTAAGTGTACCGAAAGGCGAAGTCATTGGGCAGGTAATGGGGTTATGCAACTGGCAGACTACACCAAACAGTCCTAGGCCTACGTCGGCTGAGTTCGATAACCCAAGGCTTCAGTACATGGCGGATAGGTACAACTAATGAAGATGGAGCCACAGTCACACTAGATGACTGGACAGGGAAAATGGATGCTGGCCATCCCAGTGTTCGTGAACTATCAGATGTGGTGCAGCCATGCATCGGAGAGTTGGGATCACGGGTAAAGCTAACCCGGTTATCAGCGAAACTAGGGTATTTTCGGACAGGAGAAAGATCACACCCCCTGTGAATACTTCCCAACGCAAGGAGTGTGCAGCCCTCTGCCTGAAGCTATGAGGGAGGGGTGCACTTCATGCAAGAACTGCGAGAGGGCTCAGGTATAATGACTGAGCTTTGGGCCACCCCCTCGACCAACTGAATTCAAAACAAGGGGTGGCTGTGAGATTTGTGGAATCGTACTGTACACTAGTGTTGGTGGCCTTTGAGTTAAATGTTTTGAACTCGCAGGGGGACTAGTAGGTGGAGATGCCTTTGCGGTTACCGAGACTTGGTTGAGAAGATACATGTCGGTGGATAATTCTTGTCTCGCTGAACAACTGACCCATAGAGAAGATAGACAAGGCGACATCACTATGGCCGGCCGCAGGAAGCGCTGAATGTGAGATATATTCGACCGCTAAACTGTTCTTTAACAGATGATGCAAAAACACCGCTGCTTCTGTGCTTTTACAGATGTCTTCCTTTTACTCAATAAGGAGATGAGCAACTCTTCAGTGTTATTAGAAGGTGAGCAGAGTTTTCAGAGGGACTCCTCATGCTAGGAGGTTCCAGCGCCCTGATGTGGACTGAAGATTGATGCATGCTGCCAGTGATATGTTCAGTGAGGCATTGTTAGAACTAATAAACGGGAAAGGCATTTTGTGATACGCTATTGAGGTCATCAATTGGCGGGATAATCATATTGCTTTTGTTTTGGAACCTGATGTAAAAGGAAACCCTAATGACAACATTAACAGCGTCATACACCTACGGTTTAGTTGCTTCTATGCCAAACATTCTGTTAGATGTTGCAGATCCTTTAGAGGTATGAATATCCGACAAAGAAGGTAGGGCGCGATGAAGCTGAGTTAGGTATATTCTCCTGGTGCCAACGATGTCAGCAAGGCCTGAGTCATCGTTAAAGGCATTCTTTCAGCTGACTGTTACGTATTCCCGCTAAGAATTTGTCGGCATAAGGGAAAGCCGCTGTGGTAAAGAAGTAAGGTAAAAAATGCGTAGAGGCGCAGAAGGACAGCTAGGTTTTGGGCAAACGACCAACGGGGTGCATCGAGTTTTGCGAATACAAGGCGGTCAGTAAAAGGTATTTTGTAATGCAAGAGGAATGTAAAACAAAGCTTGGAAAGTTTTGGGATAGAACCATTATAAGAACTCTAGGGCCTTCCTCAGCTATGTCCAGGATGCGTAAGTCATAGGGAGAGGAAAGGGTAGCATTGGTGATACTACGATCAGTATTGTCGAATAACCACTGCAACAGCCGGAGTCCCCGTTGGCCTTCGGGGGCAGTACAAATTTCCGACACTTAAACCGTCGCAGTCGGGATCAGTGCGCCTACTGCAAATGGACCTGCGATGGAGAAAGGTGAGATGAGAAAAGTATACGATAGACTGAATATGTCAGATGTGAATAAAGCAGCGAGGTCAGAGTGTATCCCTCCGTGAATACTGGCATCTCATAACGATGCTTTGCAAGATTCCCTGACCCAGATAATTGACCTCCCTTCTAAAGAGCCATCATTCCAGACGACTGGAGGAAGACACGAGGTGTACCTATCCATAAGAAGGATGAGGAACACAGAGTGAAAAACTGCCAACCGGTAGGTATCACATCAGTTACCCTGAATCTGCTAGAAAAAAATATCAAGGATAAGATTGTGGAACACTTTGCTGAGGGTAGTCCTTTTTCCGCGGACCAACGTGGATTCGTATAGCATGGGTTTTTCCTCACCTGCTGGTGGTTTGCTCCCTCAGTGAGATCATAGAAAAGTTAGATAGAGAAAAGACGGTCCGGGTTTGCGACTTGAATTTCAGGAAGGCATCCGATACATCGAACTACTGACTGCTAATCCTTAACTTGAGAAATCTCATCTTTCACATAGATGTGGCAGCGGAAAGGTCCACGGAAGTAGCGGCGGTTAGTGGGGTACTTCAGGGATGAGTGCTTGAACCACTACCTTTTTCAAGGTTCGTCGATAACCTCACTAAATCTCGGAGTGTGCTTGCTGCATCCTTGCTGACAGTGTGAAGGTTGTTAAAAATTCTGACGGCATGCGCATGCTCCTGAGAAACACGTGGCAGACTTAGCCGAGCTGGTCAAGAGTAGACCATGTGTACGGCTATCTTTTCAAGAACACCGAAAAATCAAAGATTGGAGACCCCTTCCGAACCGAATATCTTCTCGGGAGTAATTCAACCTTTCGGTAGTGAGTACGAATAAACTAAAAAGAAGGTAATTATGGCTCCGATAGTTGAATCAGATTTTAAAGTGTGTGGTTGTGACGCAGGTGTTTGCTTCGCCAGGCTAGTTTGATGACTCCGCATTATTCGACTGTCGTATGTTCACAGTCTAGTGACTGTTCACGTCGGCATTTTTAGGAAGCGTTGTGTCTAACTAGAGCCGATAACGTTGCATCACCCTGAATGTAAGCGTGACATAGCGTACTCCAATATCTCAACAAAGATTTGCCGAAGACTATAATGTTCACTTAGGGTTATTTGAGGCACTGGCCTGGTTTTTGATTTTTTGCTCCCATACTCCCTGAAGGCTTCCGGTTAATGTTGTTTTGATGCGCCATGAGTTCTGCAAGAAGGTCATGCTGTTATACCACCATCTATCATCAAATTCACCAAAAACCTATGGGATATGGCGCCAGCACTGTTGCTGCTTCTTCCGCCACTTAACATGCAGCCTTGACGCATAAAGTCGTTTGATTAATGAAACCTCGTTGACCTCATTTTTGTTTCATTTACTTTAAAATGAAGAGGACGAAGTTAACAAAGTGATTGAGGACACCCAAAATCGAATCCAACCTTTTGAAGTGGTGTGCGGTCTGCATGTCTCATGTGAGTTCTGTCTACGATGTATTATCAGATATTTATTGTAATGGATACTATTCCGATAGTGCCGTCTGTTCAAGCGTCTCTATTCATGCAAAGTCCTTAACGGCCGTTGGTTTGATGCTGTATATTGGAGTATTGAAGTCGATCGGTCTTGAGTTGATTGTAAACTCAAGAACTACACTAACACTCCAAGAACTTGTTCTGAAAAGCGCGTCTCGGGGATTCGCGCGTGCACACCGAACTTCACAGGTGTATGCATAGCGTCCATGTAAACCACAAGCTCAGAAACTGTGAGCGCTAGACTTCGCAACCTAACATCGGTGGGTTGTCACTTTTTGATTATTTAGGCACCAAAATGTGATCTCGTTTCAGTCGCATTATTTGGCCGTTTGTCTGTTACCCTGTTATGATTAGCTCTTATTTTGGTGACGGCCATCCAGGGCTTTTAGATACATATATTGGTGATTTTGTCACCGAGCCCAAGGACATACTAACAAGTAAGGTCCAGGTAGTAACGCTGTGGATAAAAACTTTTGTGACGTTTCAATTATTTGTCTTTAACACACCTGCTAGTTGTTTTTTACCTGATTTTAGAGGTCATACTGGCTATTATGGCTTTGATAAATGCACAAAAGAAGGTGTATAACGTGAAAGTAAAGGAATGGCTCTGTTTACGTCAGCAAAAGAACCAAGGGAAAAATTCAAACCCACCAATACAACTTGACGAGAAGCACCACGTAGATTCAACTGTCTCAAACGATCTGCCCACTGATATGGTATCACAATTGTCCATTGACTCTATGCACAAAGTGTTCGCCGGTGTTGCCATGCGCTTGAATCGTATTTGGCGTCCGCCCGATGTCGTTCGTAGTGTTCGCTTTCCTGAAGGTATGCACAGAGTCATCGATACAAATTTTTCCGCTGTATCCAACCATCTCACGATAGGCTTTATCCAAAAATGTTGTTCCTTTGTTCGTTGTAAGAGATGGAAGACCACCGAATGCGCGCAATTTCTACTGTATTTGGGGCCATTTATTTCGAGTGATTACGAGACGGCTGACATGAGGGCCTTCCAAACACATTCTTCCCCAATCTTCATATCTATTCTTTGTGTTCACTGCCCTTTATTTCATACTTAGTTTCGTTAATCAAGTTGCTTAGTTGTCTGGTGCTGACAAAGATATGTATAACTTGCCTTGATTGTCTCATTTGTGTAACGATGTTCGACACAGTCTTCTTCACACATTTTGGCGATTTCTACTTGAAAGATTTATGTCCTGCGTAAAACGGCCTGTAAAGGGGTCGAACTCGCCGGGAGCACTGTTGCACAACCGTGTATGCGATCGCTTAATCTCTACGAAGGTGGGAGGTACAAGTGCGCAACAAGACAATACTTCCGTGCCAATTACATGCGCAGCACATCGGCAATTCTTTTTGCCCAGAGCAAACTTACCGCTTCCATGCATTAGGTCGGACAGTTGCATCGTTATACATAAACTACTCTATTTAACTGAACATTACGAATCAAACGTTTACTGTCGGTCTTTTCTTTCTGTCTGAGAAATTAATAATTACCATTTTTCTCCTTGTGTTTGCTATATCTTTCGGGCAGGGTCACTTCTAGTTAACACGAGTGTCAAAAGCATTGTCTACACAATTTGTCAATGAGTGCGCAAATTGTGATCATGAATTTGTAGCTATTCTCGCACGATAGTCAGTTGAATATAACCGATTGCATTGCTGGTTTATTTTGAAATTTTCGAAGAAACCAAATTATTCATTTCAGCTGCATCACGTCGTTGGACTTATTAACGTTCGGGAGGTGCCTGTCGTCAGCCACGCTTGAATGCACAGCAATGAGATGTGTAACTGGCCTTCATTAAAGTTATAAAGGTTCATGAGACACGTGAGAGTTTCATCGTCTTACTCGGAAAGATTTTGAAAAATGAGGTAATTTTTAGTTCACTGATTTTCAAATCCAAATATTCATACGAGAAAGCAGTATGTCATAATCAGCGGATTAAGTTGGAGTCCGAGTGTGCTTCCACCGGTGTCCCAGACCTGGATGCTCCGGTTCGTAAACGAAGAGTGAGGTCATTCTTTACATCATTATATCGTATCGTGATTCGTCACACAGGAGGCCACGTTAAATATAATTTCCCGAAGATAAGAAAACGAGCTCTGAAAGCCCAATGAGGGCTATTCGACTATTCCTTGTTAAAGGAAACCACCCTGGTGAACAGGAAACAATAATTTGCATCCATCTCACATTACGCACGACACGATGCTATAACCTGAAAGCGATATCCAGGATACAAGTTAAAGCTGTTTTATAATATGCACATCTTGGTACCCCAGGAGCATCTCACTTCCTAGAGTTTTACCGGTGGTTTCTAGTGAACTTTCACGTCTGTCTGGTGAAAAGCTAGGTAACTGTAGCAAACCAAGATTCTTTGGAAAGCAGGTCTTCAAACATCCAAACTATAACAAGGAGCTAAAGAAACTGCCGTACAAATCATCAGACGGGCTTGTTACTATAGATATCATGATGAACAGTGAAGTGACCCAAATCTGCGGCAGCCTACGGCTGCGATCACAACCAGCCATCTTCTCCAGCCGAATAAAATTTCCTTTGTCAATGCAGGAGCTAGAGATTTTTCTGAAAATATACTTTAGCCTGGCTAACGAAGAGGTCTACATGAAATTTGTGAATGATGTGCATGATTTTTTTAATACTTTGACTTTCTTAATATTTTATCCCTAATTTGTCCGGCAGGGCGGAAATCCACAGCTAAAACCCTGTTTTCCTTCAAATATCAGCAACGAAACGCTGATTTTGAACGTAGTGAAGCTCCGTGTGTTACAAGTCTTGTTACTTCGTGTCATCGCTTCAACTGCTGACAATTCTCAACGCAAAACCGTTGACGTGAATTGGACATTTACCAGAATTATGATCTGAGATTGGGTACCACGTAGAGGTCTGCAGCGTATTTTCCACAAATGACTTGCTTTATCTACCTAACGCTCTCTGTTTTGTTTCCATCTCACTTGTTCTATGTAGTCAGGTGGTCATTCACGTGATACTTTCCTAAGGTTCAGTGCTATCTGTTTACTGGTGAGCGCTTTATCGTTTCATGTTTCATATGCCCTTCATTCTAACTACATTGTGCTTCTTTTCTTTTTCAGGTTTTCTAGTATGCAGTTCGCACGTTACGTGCAGTAGCGAAAAAGAAAGTCAAATGTACTCGTAAAGCCTAACTTGAAAACGCATTCGAATGTAACGGAAATTAATGCTGTCCGCTGACACGCTACGAACTTCACTAGATGCATGTGATGCTTCGAATTTACCGTGACACTAATAGTTTTTCTGTTGACTTCTACGTGTTCAGTGGTTACATGCTTAAATAAGTTATGTCATTGAGTCAGCTTCAGTGCCAATACGGTGAGTTATTGGGGACGCTCCTCCTTCTTCTCTATCCCGGTCCACCTAGGATCATTTGAAACGTTTGAAAGAAACGCCTCGAAGGAGACTAATGTTGGTGTTAAATTAGCTTGTCAGTTCGTGACAAATAAAATCGCACGCCAAGAAATGTCAGTTGTGGGGGGAGCTAGTAAGCAATTGAGTTGTGGATCTACAGGGTGAAGATGGGCAAGCGGTAGACTGAAAAACCTACTGATTACCACCGATAATGAAAATCAACGGTAGTGGCAATCCGTATGCCAGAAAGTAAACAACAATCGCCCCACACAGTCACGGGGATTTCGTTTGCGCCACAAAACCTCCTGTATGTGAGAGCTAACTTGCTGCCGATTAGATCGAGATGCTGACCTAAAGTGCTTCTTGGCAAGCGCAGACGTCTTCTAAGCGATAGAGAAGTAATGACGTAAAACAGCTATACCTTTCGGTGAGCCCGTAGACCTCATGAACCGAGATGACTCACATCCCAAGACACGATAACGATGAATATTGAAACAATTCTGGAACATCTGCAGTAAAACTTGGTTGTCTATGAGTTAAACAAGCATCAGATGATAAATAAGAGAACGTACGGACCAGTCTCGCTGGATTCTGACAGTGGTAAAAATAGCGACCATCAGTTGTTAGTACCAGAGGTCTCAGTGACACGTTCTTTCGACGATTCATGGCTGCAATGTTAAAAGTCATCGCAAAACACGAGGTGGAATATAAAACGCGATAACTACTCACAACGCAATGAGATATCTGTGACAAAATTGGGAAAATGACGATCAACCTGAACTTTATACTTTGAGGGTGATGTTGAGCACATCTTGGGCCCAGGTGGCATTCGCATCATGCCATGTTAAAGACCCCAGGTCAGGGAATGATGGAGAACCGGGAGTGATAATTGGTGGTATAAGAGTTGGACAGTAACACGGTGGAACATCGCAAAACATACAGATATGCTTTTAATGTTGGTGACAATATTGACCAACAGTTGTTAGAAATAGAATACTGATTGCCATGTCCACTGGATAAGTCATGGCGGCAATAATACATGGTAATCAAAAAAATGATGAGCATATCATCGGTTGTTATCAGTAGGTTTTTCAGTTTACCATGAATGCTAGTCGTAGAACGTGAGTTCCCGAGCTATCGTGTTCGGGAAAAATATTTTCCTGGAATAAATCGTTTTAATGGCTTGGTAGCTGATGCAGAAATTGAAATCGTCGAAATCTGCGTCATGACCTCAACTCTGTTTGTTTTAACTGACCAATAATTAAAAACCACCTTCTCGTTATTGTGCTGCCTGTAACGTGCGGTCGAAACCAGCGAGCGCGCACTAGTTGAAGTTGA
>JTDE01004709.1:0-36341 GCA_014338405.1 Paragonimus skrjabini miyazakii | reverse complement strand
TTGTGTACACATTCCTCTTGACCGTGTGAATAACTTCTTTACCAGTGCTTTCTTATGATGGACCGGTGTGAAGCTACTAAAGTTCAGGTATTGACCGGACCATGTGGATTTCCTATAGATAGCTCTTTTAATAGAACCATCTTCCCGGCGACTTATGAGTATATCCAGAAACGATTGACTATCCACCCTACCCCCCTATCTGTTCGATATAAAAAAACCGTTTCATGTTATTGTAAATTTGCTACTGATGAGTCAATACGAAATGCTTGCATCTACCAGTTTTCGTTTTCTGACTGTTTTGTTCAAACTTCTGAAGGGAATGAACTGTTTTAATTAACGTTGTCAACTTTGTCCAATAATACGAGCAGAGATAAGTGGCCACAGCTGGCAGACAAAATTAGCTAGCCTATCAAAAAACTGACTCTGATGGAACTCCGGTTCGTCCGCCTTTTTTGGGGCCGGTGAGCACTGACTGATAATTTGTCCAGTTCGTACATCCAGAAGAAACAGCCACCCAGTGCTCGTGCCAACCAGACACTGGGAAGCCGAAAAAACATCCGGACGATTGGCCAAAAACTGCACACACGTGGGACGACCGAGTGGTTCGGTATCGCCAGCTGAAGAAAGAAAACAGGTCTTGTGTGAGCGCAGCCAACTGTTTAGTGAAGAAAGCCGAAGTAAATAGAACAAGCAGCGAGAGTTATTCTAACAAACGGAAAACCTTAACGTGAAAACACAGATCCAAGTTTTCT
This sequence comes from Paragonimus skrjabini miyazakii, assembly GCA_014338405.1. Taxonomy (NCBI): domain Eukaryota; kingdom Metazoa; phylum Platyhelminthes; class Trematoda; order Plagiorchiida; family Troglotrematidae; genus Paragonimus; species Paragonimus skrjabini miyazakii. The sequence continues at coordinate 35,589 of JTDE01004709.1, read as the reverse complement.
GCATCGAAACAGGCGTGCAACTTCCAGTTTTTAGTTACGCACATTTGCGATATAAATGTATGCGACGTGTCAGTAGATACAAACAAATCGATACGATACGAATAGTTAGTGACGAAATTAGCTAAGAAATCTTGCATTCAAACATGAAATAAGTGGGACAGTGGCACCACATGAAGCTCCTTGATTGGCCTGCAACGTTCTGGGTTAGGAAGTGAGTTCTCTGTAACCTCCGATCGCAGCGGACTAGTAATCAGCCATTTTCTCCTCACCGACGGTCTAATGACGTCAATAAGTGGACGGCTGGGCATAGTCAGCTATAAATACTTAGTCCCTGAGCAGTCGAGTAAGTTGATTTAGCGCGACGGGTGCGTCCCATGCTGCGGATCGTTAAACGGTCTGTCACGTGGAAGCCGCAAAATAAACAGGCTCCCTGAAGAACAAGCAGTTACAAACAATAAGCACCAAGTCTACCACAAAGTACCGGATTCACGGTTGGAGATCCGGGTCTACCATAAAATGACGTAGGTTCCTTCACAGAAGCAGGATATGGTCCAGGGAACTTCGCCACAAGAGTTTCAAATGCCCTCAACAGAAGTAAATGAATCCTCGGACAGCTTGCTGTCTGCATGACGTGTGGACATTCTGTCTGTCAACCGTGCATAGATTCCGAGGAAGATATACGAGTTACTGTGGTAACCACCGGGTGCAGTAAATAAGAAAGACGAACCTGGTCCCGTGAATGTTTGGACCACATTTGAAGGTTGTTAGGAAAAAAAGATTGTTGCCGGAACCCGCAGGTCAGTGTCAGAATAACCCTAGTGGCCTTGGATTTCCTGACCGAACAGACCTGTTGAACCAGACGTCCTCTCGTGGAAATAATCCAACTACTAAACAATTTCCGTCTTAATCTCATGCAGGTTGATTTTGACGTCTAGGGTGAGCCGATTCCCGCGGAAGAGCGTATGAACTGAAATATGGATTTCCGCCCCCGATGGATCGCAAACTTCGTGTTTAGCAACCTGTTTTGCGAGCTGAGTTTATGGCGGGGCCGCTTGAACCAAACCCCCCTAGGCCTGAACAAACTGGACACAATACGCAATGCCTAGGACACGATGGTACTGCAGGAGGCTCGAACACTCAAGAAGGCCAGTAGTGCTGACCAATGTGACTTAGACAGCCAGCATTTACGGATACTTGCCGAAGGGATAACGGCGAGCGTTCGTCGTAATCTTGTGTTGATAGCACGTCTGTGTCCGGCGAGTATCAGGCTCCAAAGTGCTAAACGTCAATGCGCCGCCCAAAGATCTACATGTCGAGTTAATTACAGATACAGAGTGACTATACGGTTAACACTTCCAGATGATGTGGCTGATTGTAGGATGGTCATTCTGCAGCATGTATAGGTGTGCGCCAAATTCAATTTCTGTTTCGGTGGAAGGTCACTTTGCCGTCCAACAGTATTCGACGTGATTCACTGAACAACTTCGCACTCGTCAAACTAATCCATCTACCAGTGAGTACAATTCAGCTCGCAAGACAATCCGATTGGATATCAGAAAGCAACTAGAGGAGGATCGTGAAACTATGGGGGGAGAACAGATTACTGCTAGGGTAACTCCAGAATTTAGCTACCTCGTCCGGACGATAGGTAGCAATAAGCGAAGTTTCAAAGAAACAACCTGCCAACCTATTCATAACTTACAGTCACGCTTACATCAGGCTGAGCACTCTCGACAACAGTTCAACTAAATACTCACACGGTTAACTAAGTCTTTCACGTACCTGCTGCAACTATTTGTCTGTTGATGCCCTTCCGTCTTCGAAGACAAAAATCTCACTCGTCCATCGAATATCACAAAACACTCACCTAAGACAAACGATCGTTCGGTTTTTTTTAAAGATATTCAAACAACGCCTCTACTCCTGAAAATGTGGGTAGGTACAGGCATCTTGAGTGATTAACGTCACTCCTACTGTCAAAAATGGCTCACACAACTCGTATCGAAACCACTGAGGAATTAGCTTGACTCCTATTGCATCGAAGTCGTTGCTCGTTGTAAACTAAGCCAAATACGTGAGCAACACATCCGAGAAGAACAGAATGGAGTTTGCCTTAGCCGTGACTGTGTTGATCATATCCTCACATACCAACAGAGATTTGAACATCATCATCCAATAAGGAAACCGAAATAGTCTTCTGAAAATCAGGGAGGCTTTGATTCAGTTGAAAGAGTTGCACTCTGAGATTGTTTGTTAAAAATGAATGTGACCGATAATTAGGTTGAGGTATTGAACTCAAGTTACTGTCAGTCCTCGAGCTGGGTCACCGCCTATAGTACTTCACTGCCGACTTTAAGCACCTCAAGTGGAGTGCAACAAAGTTGTCCAGTCTTCCATTTTCCACCCAACTTTAGGGCAGACGAAATCCTAGAGTGCGTTCTGACGAACTGAGTATGATGAGGTCGAAGTGCTTCTAAGTACTAGACAGGCAGAAAGCAGGCAACACTACTCCAATCTATAGCAAGTCACAGGAAGCCCACAATGTCCTAGACAAACCAGATATCTCATATGGCCAGTTCGGCATGATTTTTACGCTTTCTCCGTGCAGGAGGTTGTTGCAAGATAAGCAGAACTCTACGATTTTTCTCGCCTTTGATGAAGAGCATTTAGAGATAGTCGAAAAGGTCAAGCACTTTGGAAATTGCATTCGCCACGTTAACATTTTTGATCACAACGCGTATAGCTAAGTCTAGGATAAAGTCCATCAACTTGCACCATGTGTTGCAGATGTGATCTCAGTTTTCCTCTAAACGGCAAACTGTATAACGTAAATGTACTAGCATTCTGACTTTACGGCTGCGAAACCTGGTTCATTCGTTCAGAAAATGTTCACACTGACCGTTTTCGGCCGTTAGTACCCCCGAAGCATTAGTGAAGTGTGGTGAGGATACCGTATGGCGAAGTTCACCGACGTAACCTTCGAGACGGACAGCCTCCGTTGACCATTCAGCATAGCAATCTTGTCTCACAGGTTCCGCTGGCTTGGATATGTTGCATGCATGCTAACTCACCGCTCGCCAGATTATGCACTGGTTGCGAGTGGTGGGTTGGGCTGGAAGCAGCAGGCTGGTGGCTAGAATAAGAAATAGGCTTTGGGCGCGACAGCTTTGAGGTTGAAGCCCTCTACAGTAGAGTTTCCCGGCTTCTTGGCCGGAGTCCGGAAGATAATGGGAATCCTCCGTTAAAAACATTCACATTGGACAAGGAATGGAGGCCAATAACGCTTGTGTTGCGAATATGCGTATGATCCGAGTTAACTATTCTCTACCTCCTCTTTACCTTCCTCATTATATATATATATATATAAGCGTATACCAGAGTCCGACTGTATACAGTTTCCAATTACAAGATAAAGACAAGGTCCTCATTTTGCCTTAAATAAACGGGGTCTTAGAAGCAACTGAGCACACTGGCGAAATCTGCAGTTGAAATATAAATATATATCAGACATAAACCAATTGAAATGCCTACTTTTTCGAAATAACTTTCACATCAGCAGGTCATGAACGAAACAAAGTAGTGTGATGTTTAGTGTTGTGTGTCATGCGAACGCTTATCAACATTAAGCAACAAACTGGATCAGCGACTTGTACTTCACGTATTCCATTTTTAAGTTGCTCACACCTGTAAGTAATGCTGAATATCGACATCAAGATACCATAGGACGAGGGTTAGTAGGCCACCGGCTCTTGCAGTGGATCCTTTATACAAGTTACCGTGGTCAGCATCGCGTGTTTGACCGCTCAACATAGAAACATTTTAAACGTGGCTGTCAACTCCTTAAGTGGCCTGAAAACAGCGGCTACAGAAGTTATTCCAACATTCGTTCGAATCATTTCAGCTACCGGGACGCTGTTCAAGTAGCCATGATGTACCTTTTCGCACAAATTACGGCACAAATCGCAGAACACGCTGTCACAATCATACAACTTCATTATAGTGGTAAAATGATGGAAAAATGAAAGATGCACGTGAATTCTTCCAACTGTCAGAATAACGTCAATGAAAACCAAAAACAGATTTCATCACTTACAAGACGGTGTAAACAAACGATCAAGATGGAACGTGGATAGGGGCGTCGAACTGTCTTCAGCACTGTCCGCGGCCGACCAGAATTCGATCACGTTGTCGGCATGCGCCGCAACTAGAACCGGAATGTTTGGGTGCATAGCCAACGACCAAACTGCGGCTTTGGAGCCTGGAAAGAATGACAAAGCGGTGAGTCACACGATGTCTAAATAGATGGGCATCCAGAGAGTTAAGGAACACCACGTTCAATACCGTGATAAAAAAAAGTAACTTATGAAGGAACCATAAATGTCAAATGGACTTCCTTACTGGTAACTAGTGTCAAATGGTATTTAAAAATGGGCAGAACGCATCGGTGAAACAAGGCTCGAGCAAAAAGTGTGCGAGAAAAACACTATCCAAACATCCTCCGTTTTCGTTGGATATCAGCTAACAAAACCTAATACCTAACAGGGTAGTTCAGGGGAGAGCGGGTGACCCTGAGATGTTCGGTTTGCTTAGACAAGAATAATTAAAACTGGACAGAAAGCATTTTACATGGTATGTGTCACCGATTTCAAACGGAATCGAACACAAGCGCTAAGATACAATGAGGAAGGTGAACAGCAATCCAGGATGCACCAATGATGACAGATTGTAACAAATAGGGACGGTCAGTACAAATGGACACAATCAAGACCGATCGAAAGAACAGCTAACAGTGAAAAAGGAAGATAGATTTCAGAAGACCAAGGACGACATTAATGTAATCAAATCTTGATATAGTAACAGCAGCAACTTAAGTCGCCATCACGAAAATGGACTACATGATCAAACTGGACAAACCTCAACAATGAAGGCCCACTAGTCTCAAGTTTTTAGCTGTTATATGACGAAGACCTAATAGATGCTTGGGTCGAGTAAATAAAGAAATCATGGGCAAGCTGAGTGAAGTGATCAGTGGTTATGGATCGCTAGATATCACTGTCACCCTTCTCGATCAGAATGACCCGAATTGAGATTGCAACACTCAGGCTTCCCGAAAACTGACAACGTAGTGAAGAAAATTGAAACAAAGCAACCAATCTGATGGGAAACACTATAGCGATGGCTGCTAAACAGGTTGTGTGCCGATGAAGTGTTCATTGTGAAACAGTGGGTATTATGAGAGGGACACTTTAGAGGAGCAGTATTGTATTAAAATTGTTGCAGAGAATGACAGTTAATGAGCCTAGGCAGATACTGGTGAAAAGTCCAAATCAAGTATCAATAAGGTGAAAAACGTTGAGGACAATATTCGAAATTTGTTGGAAAATACGGTGATCCCTCTAGCAGAACGTTCGGTACGCCGACAAATGGGTCATTTATCGGTGCATTAAAGAGAAGCAGGGAAAATGCGATACTATGCGCTCCACGCGAGTTTATGATCAAGTAAAAAGTGTAGAACCAGCTCATTGAGACAGTGAAGAAATAAGCTGTATATACATCCTTTCTAGCGTGCCCACCAACATACGTAGGTGTACAAGACTTCAGCTGGCAATTTCGTTTGCATGTTTAACACGAGCATTACGTCTTTATCGTTCAGTTACACTGGTCACCAATCCTAATACGCTCATCAATACTAGGACCAGTTGGTCAACCATTCTGTTAGTTGCTTGGGTCGAAGTGACTGACCTTTCAAGCTGGAGTCAAACACTCGACTGCTAATCGTATGAACGGTTTTCACCGTGCAAAACTTACGCAAAATCAGTAAAGTATAAAGAAGCTGGGTACCCACCTAGAAACACACGGCCATTAGTGAAGCCCGTGTCGTGAGGAGCGTACAAACCAGAAGAATTATAAGCGGGAATACGCCAACCACGTATCGATCCATCCAGACCACCACTGAATGCATCTCCAGCATCGAGTGACATTGATCTGGGTGGGGTGGTCAAACAGAGCACGGGACCATTATGTCCGCAAAAGACATGGATCGGTTCAATTTCATCCATGGGATGATGACCGAGGGATCGCCCGCTGTCTCTTGCTTGGTCGGTCTGAAAAACAAGTGAACACCGGCTGCAATAATGCTGACGAATATCAATGTTGGTAAATACAGGCTAGACTGAAAAAAGCGAAACCAAGACAAACAGTTAAATATATTGAAGCATTATCAAAATATACCGATACCGCAAACCTACCGGAGAATGACGCCGGAAAATGTTTATTAGTCACCAAAAGCTAGTCAACTTTCTCTATTCTATAATAAAATGCTAACGCTGTGATGAGTTTGTGACCAGCTATGAAAAGAAAATATGGCATTCGCTCATAAGCCCTGTGTGATCCACCATCCTTACACTATAAACGTCCACAGAAGAGTTTCTACGGGATCACGTTTGGCGAAAGCGTGACAGCTGTCCAAATATAATGCTAGTGTGGGTATACATCCGTAAACAACCTGATTAATATGTATGATCAAACAAACCAGAGAACAAAAAATACAAGAAAATATCTGGCAAGATAACAGAACATGATGAACATAGATCTTCAAAAATTCATTATCGTGTCTCGCATTCCTAAAGACCTGTCAGTTAGCCCCTTTTGAAAAGAAACACTACATTTGATTCACGATCACGTTAGGGCTCACCGGAAGTGCATAACTTAGGAATAGAATTCTGACCACGATTTCATGAAGCATCCGTGTCGACGATTGCGTCACTGACCCCAAGTATGGCATGGTTGAATTATTACATACAAACGATCAGAAACAACCGTTCGAGCAACAACTCAAGAGTCTAAGGGAATGCGAGTTGTTAGTGACGTTTAATTCATATTAAGCAAACGATTCTCAGTATTGACCAGCAACAATTATAAAGGTAAACCAGAACCGGGTTATCAAATTTTACGAATTAACGGTCTTCATGTTCACTTAATGTTTTGAATACGGAAGGAGTTTACTTCCCGTGACTGAATTCTACCGCTAGCGTAGCTGTGGATGAAACTAGATTGTGAACCACGTGAAGATTTTAGTTGAAAGTCAGACGGTTATTTCCGAAAAATCAATGTAATCACAAACCAAGGTTTGTCACCTCCAGATCTCGCACAGTGTCAATGAATTTGAAGCTGCTTTACAGACTACAGATTGTGATCCACAGTGATAGCGTAGTCATGAGTTTGTCCCTGGGTACACTCGCAGGTGATATCGTCATGGGAAAAGTGAAGAGTACACAGGTGTGTCTGGGTATTCAAACGTTCTGACTCTATAGCATTTACGTGGTTGGCTTTTTGTCGTTCATCCAATTAACGTGGATGTAATCAGTGCTCTTGAGGTGTTTAACAAGGTACATCCATCTATCCAACTCACGACTGAACTGGAAGCAAACGAGTCTTTCCAGTTCCTGGATGTGGAACCGTACCGGCGTCCCGATGGCTCCGTAAGACGGAGTATTTTTCGTAAAGAAACATGGACAGTATACCGCTCTCTGTAGTCATGTTCTTTTAACACGAGAACGGATCTTGGTCTGATCCATGACATCATCTGGAAAATATGCTCAAAAGATATGCCCGATGATTAACTCCATCTTTATGCCGACGCGCAACGAGGAGAACGATCGCCACGTCAGTTAAATACCTCATTTCCAGTTTAAAAAATGAATCCGTGTTCATCTCTCCTGTCCACGGGAGACCTTATATGTGGACAGGTGAGTCAGCTTATACATGAATCAATGATGCAAGCAGTTTCAGTAGCGCCGTTGATAACTTGGTTTGTTGCTTGAACCACACTGAAAATGAATCTTCAACACAAGCTACCTATCCACAACCAATCGACGCTCGTGTATTTTTTCACCCGCAGATATACCCGTCGAACGAAAGACGTCTGTCTAAACGATGTAGAGTATCGTCCTGCTTTGGTCAGAATCTAAAGTCACAATCAATCACTGGTGCAAATGCGTTGCGCCTTGACGACAGCCATCATCGGGTTTACGCGTCTAGGGCTTTTCGGTTGTTCTACAGGGTTCTAGTCAATCAGTCCATCATCATCATCATAACAGCCATGAGCCTGACCAAAAGGTACTGTGGCTCGGGCCGCCACTCACCTCAACAGTGACGCGTAATATCCTAGAAGGAGACGTTACTAAGATGGTTGAAAATTATTAGAAGACTAAGCGGAACAACTAGAAACAGTATGGATGCAGGTACGCCATTGACTGCCACACATCGCCATCTCGGATAGCGTCTCTAACCAGCGGTTTGAGTGATCACGAGGATCCCAGCCAGGCAGGCGACACCTACCCACTTTGCTCAATGGAGCAGTCAAGGTCTTCATATTTTGTGACCACGTTGTTGCTTGACCACCACGTGGTTTGATCCAACTGTTGGTGGCCTCAGCATATAATGCCCGGTACGGTAAACGATTAGATGACATACGGAGTACGTGACCCAACCATCGCAAGCTGTGTACCGTAATTAACTGACCAATTGATCGCGCATCCCGAGCGTTCCGGAATACGCGCCGGCGAACTGCCACATTGTTCACGCGATCAGTCCACTTAATATGGGCCAATTGGCGGAGACAACGATGGTCAAACACAGCAAGCCCGTTGATGTCTTCTTTGTGAACAGGCCACGTTTCCGAAGCATAAAGCAAAATGGAACGCACAGACACTATATACCCTTACTTTCAGCGATAACCGGACGTCTTTTCGATGCCACAGATGACGCAGTTTGGCAAACTCAACTCGTGCCTTTGCAATCCTCGCGGATATCTCACCAGCAATATTACAGGCTGACGAGATAGTGCTACCCAAGTATGTGAAACTGTCCACAGTCTCAAGCGGATTACCTGTAATGAAGAAAATAGGAGTTGAAGTGCCCCAGTCTTGAAGCAACACTCTGCACTTTGAAGGTGCAAAGCGCATTCCATACAAACCAGCTCGGTCGTTCAACCTGTACAGCATAGTCTGCATGTCTTCGGCAGAGGGGCTAAGTAAGACAATGTCGTCCGCATACTCCAGATCGGTCAATCTAGCACCAGGAAGAAGCTCAACACCAACCCCACTGGACTCCTGAAGCGCACCCTCCAGAATGTCGTCCATGACAAAAAGGAACAGGAAGGGGGAAATCGGACACCCCTGACGAACACCACTAGAAGTGATGAACGCCCGAGACAGTTGACCATAAACTCTTACCCTGCTTGCAGAGTGAGCATACAGTTATCTCAGTAGATTCACGTATTTCTCTGGTACTCCCTTGCAGAGAAGGCAGCTCCAGAGAACGTTACGAGCAACGGAATCGAAAGCAGCCTTCAGGTCCGAAAAGACCACGACTGTCGGCTGTCTGTAACAGTGCCGATGTTCCAAGATCCGTCGCAAGGTAAAAATATAATCAACGCAACCTCGACCGGATCGGAATCCTGCCTGTTCTTCGCGCATCTGACTTTCTCTGGGCTTAGTCAGCCCAATCAGTCCAAGGTAGTCAAGTAACGACTGACTGGCCAATCATCAGGTCAGTACAATTGGAAAGGAAAGTAAGACTGGAGCGGGTTATCTACTCGACGCAATTCAGGATCATCATATTTGTTCACTGTTCTGGACACGGGATAGGTTTATATCCCATGGCCAAAACCTATCTGTGTAGATGTGGGTGATGCTAGATTGTGAGCCACTCGTTGCCATGGAAGCCGTAAGGTCTGAACGAGCTGCTTGCGTGAACGAAGCATTGGATCACCACTGTTACAGTGTGCCTATGCCACCGTTCCTATGGCGAAACCTGATACTCGCAATCTCACTTCAGGTAGTTTGGAACCACGTGTGGACGGAACGGACGGCAATCACTACGACAGCGAGTACCTAATAGCAATAGTAATGCATTAAAACCATGTTTAGTACGGTCCTTGACACACCCTGTCAGACTTAGACGAGTGACCCAACGTGAATGAGTCGTCATCGTTATACCTCACGGAGGGTGATTGCGACTGAGCGGTAACTGAGATTACTTAAATAAGAAATAAACAAACATTACCGAACTCCAGCACGGTTTGCTGCCGTACTGAAGGAAGACAGGCACTAAGCAAGGGACGCATAGTGAGTAGCATAAAAACGGAGTGAAGTGGCACACGGAATGAAACGATAGCCATATGAACCGCAGGTTCTTCTGTATACAATTTTCATTTCGATCGAGATGAATTCGGCCTCTGGGGGATTGAGCAATACAGAACTGTAATTGTTCGTTAAATTGTTGTATCGATTTGAAGAGGTAACTGTCAGTAAGAACGAGTTAATCCGGGAATTGTGTCAAACAATAGGCCTGTTCTATCTAGGCTAACCAGATTTCGATTGATAGGAATGTAGAGGTTGGGTCAAAACAAGTGGATTCCTGTGATTAGTTACCGGTTGATTTGCTGTCTAAGATGCGATGCTCCATATTCCTGCTATTGGTCAACATATAATTATTAAAGGCTGGTCAGCCAATCAGATCACTCGAAGAAAGTTTTCCAGGTTCCAAGACCACTTTTCATTGGAATTATGAGAGCAACCATTTCAAACGTAACGTAATGAAAATCTGCTCCCTTGGGCGCTTTCGGTTGGCAATTCCATGGAACTGAAGATCGGGCGTTCAGACATATAGAAAACAGTACCGATGCAGTTGAAGTGTTTCAGTGATTTTGGCGCTCGCCAACGGATCGATATAACGCAAGTTGGGCGAGAAAGGACTAAATCCAGTCAATGTCGCGAAGGCTACGAGGATCACAAAGACAATCTTTTCTAGACTTGTCGATTACAATTCGCTTCCTAGAATACAGACTAAAGATCGGAAAAAATCAATTGTCAAACAAGAGTTGTTGAAAAGTACACCTAGAGACATCCCTTGCGCAAAATACGGCAAAATATTTTACAAAAAGTACTCGCGAGGTTGATAGCAAAGCACTGCTCAATGGCGCTGAGGATGAGCACGACAGAAGAGAGGAAATCGACTGTCCTCGATGCCCACAGGATCGAAGAACGTATGCAGTCTTAAGAAACAACAGCTGTGACAGAGTCGACGGTGAGATAAATTCACTCATCTAAAAGAGTGCGTGTGTTTGTGATGTTGTCTTTTTTCACGTCTCGTGGGTTACGATCGCATAATGCCTAGCTTCTTCGGTCAAATGTCTTTCGCAGACAAAACACGTATATCCATGTGCAATAGTGAATGTAGCTAATCCATTTGAAATTTGAATGGTCTGAGGATTGAATATATGTACCCTGGTAAGCTGAGACCAACAGTGCCATAAAAGTCTAACCTGCAGGAAAATGAGAGCGGCAGTGACAACTGCGGTTACTACGCGGCTGAGAAAAGCTTGGTCACGACGATGTTGAAACACACAGGCAAGGCAACCGGAAGCGGTCATACACAAATGTGGAATAATGACAAAATAGCCAACGTGAATCGTTCGAGTTAAAAAATATTTTCATAACGGATGTAAAACCAGTAACGTGCATTCTGCAACTGGACGAACTAGACAACTGGAAGACAGGAGCAGTAGAACTTACTGAGGATGAAGCGTCATTGAAGCCGAGATTCCATAGCATCACACAACCATCTTCTCCTGCAGTAAAGATCGCCCGTATTAATGGAAGAAAGGCCACACTGCGAATCCCATCAAAATGACCACGAAGTGTGTAACGGGGGTACCAAGATTGATGCCTGAAATCAGTTTTTCCTTTACCGGAATCAACATCGCCTGCAGTGCCTCCAGTAGTTAAGTGGCCAGTAGTGCTGTCCAGATTTCCATGAGCGTACGAGGGGTAGTCACATGAGTCACCTTCTGTAAAAGATAATCGTTGACACAGGATAATAAGAGTTTACAACCACTTAATAAGAATGTGAAAAAATGGGATTACGCTGGTATGAACAGAGAGCTGGACAGGGCCGTGCACACAGACAACCGTGAGACTAACAAGGGGATGTGAGAAGTGGATTTAGGGGCTTGTAGTTCTATGGCTAGAAAGAAACTCACAAACTTGGATTTTTTGCATCAAAAAAAGCATGAAGCTCAGATATAAATATCGCAGTTCAGTTGTAGCAGTTCCATTCCACGGTTCCGAAGCGTGACTGTTGACGATCTTGGGTGTCAAACGCATTCACCACCGTGGCTTGCGGTTGACAGCCTGTATAGGACGATGTAAGCGGATAACCGGTGAGAAGACAAATGAGCAGGAATTATATCTGATCGGCTTTAAAGTGGACTGATTTGGACGGACGAGCCAAATGTAAGACACACCAACTCATTTAAGCTTAGTTATAAGTGCATAAAAGATTAAAAGAAGGTCCATCAATGACGAAGCAAAAGGGGATCGAAGGAAGTCTCTAATAACTTAGGAGCTATAGATTGCGCTTTCTTCTTGGCTGAGGGCCACACAAGTCACCTACAAACCGAACTGGGGGCAAGACGGAGGATGACAGGTAATTAGGCCTAACGGCTGGAATGCTTAATTTTCTTAGCTGAATCATCTGTGAAGAACGGATGACAAATGGAATGTAAAGCTGACTCGATAGTCATTTCAATTTCACACGGGAACCTGCCAATTGTACGTCAACGTGTATTAGTTACAAATGGTACGCATCTTTTTTATGACTGTCTGAACACAGACTGGCAGCAATTTTGTGCATTAAGTGTTTTTCCTCACTTAGTTTTAACACTCTGGTACAATCAACGATTAACTTCAGAGCTTGGTGTTCGACTTTTTTTGCACACATCTTCATGGAATGCCCGCGGGCTGTTTACAGGAAGGTGATGTTGCTCGTTCGTGAAATACGGCACTGATAATTTATTCCCGAAGCCTAGCGCACAACCTCTGTTATATACATTTCCAAAAAAGGCCTGTACGATGCTTGTACAAATCATTTTTCTAGCGTTGAATATTTCGGTCACTATGACTCTTCGTAAACTTTCTGCTTAGAGCGACACGAATCAGAGAACAGCTTTCCGCCCTGGTTGTGGTCGTACCGATCAAACCCTCACTCTATTACAAAATACTTGTACTTTGACACCAAAACCGTTGGTTACTTTACCCAATATTCGCAAAGCGTCTGGTTTTGCCAATAGAGCTATTCACTGGTGTCTTAAAAATAAAGCGTTAAGCTCATTCAAGCTTTACACAGATAAGCATTGGGACGGGTCGGTGTCTACAGAGATCTACCGCATCCACTTTCGACCAACAGTAACACTACGGCAAACCACCCGTGCAGATGGTCACTGTTGCTACTGCTAATGACTAGAGAGAGCAGCTGCTAACAGCTGAGTGGGATTACTTGTAGAAGTGCGGTGTTGTCTGTCCACGTATGGACAATTACATTATTGACCTCTACAATCACTATGCATATCCGGCCCGTTGAGTAAAGACTGCAATGTGGATAATGAACCAGGGGGCGCATCTGGCTGTTACCCAACGCAGTGGTTAGTATTGGCAGGCTGCTTAAAGCCAGATGGGAGAAGTCAAAACAATCCCAGCATGAACCCGGTAGTCAGCGCCTACACTATCGAGATAACTTGATCTGTTCCGCTTCAAAAAGTAACAATCAGGTTAGCGATGAACTTTTGTTTGGTGGGCCGATAAGCGACTTAAAATCAGCTAGTGAGTGAATTAATTAATTCATCAATTCACTCACAAATGGTTCTGAGTCTAAATTAGATGGTACCTATTGTAAATGGTTTGGATTGGACAAACGCATCGATACGAAGTCAACCAGGGATTCGCGGAAGACAACGACCAATCAGTGTCGACAAGGCGAGCAGGCTGGTATGTCAGCGTGAGAGATTTGCTTTGCGCCAGGAAGACTGGTTTTTGCTTTCGTTCCGGGAGGCCGTGATTTTCAACACCTATCACCTAATCCGCCGTCCACTATATCAATGACCAGGAAAATTCTATGGGAATTTTTAAAAGAAAAGTAGATGAGATTAAAAGGAATCGATGTTGTAATTTATTGTGGCAAGTTGAATGACGTCTCTAAACGGTGGTTTTGTTGATCACAAAATCGGCAGATGATGCCCATTAGTTCTACTAAACTGAGGAATCAGACCTTACAGTTGGTGACCACGTCATTGCCCGATCGCCTTATTGTAGCGAAAAGGCGTCCAATAAAGCACAATCTTTATTGTCCAACACGCCAGTTCACATGCTACGCGCACTCTCGCGTTTATGAGTCAGCTTTCCGGTCCACAACACCCCCAGGTTTCCCTTCACGCGTCGTGTCCACTTCTGCCCGGTTTAGGTGTGTGATCAGCGCCGTCTATCGGGGGGTGTTCCGCCTACCATTCTTCGTCCATTGGTCGGAGTCCGTTGAGCGATGGCTCGTCCGGTCGCTCGTGTTGTTCTCCATCTATCCACAATGGGCTTTGATCGTATTTCACGGTGGTGTCGAGATATTCCCCCGAGTGTTGGAATAATCGAGCCTTCGATTTCGTCGTCCATTCCATTTTGCCTGCCATGTCTCGCCCGTTGGTCCGATCCGGTCGAGCGATTACTCATCCGACTGCCCCCGTTGTCCGCCATCCGATCGTTGAGGGCTTGTGGACGTGCCCGCCTTCCGCGTTGAGGTACTCCGCCGAGTGTTTGAATACTCGCACCTCCGGCCTGGCAATCCACCACATTATGGCTTACGCAGCTGCAGGTGGCCATGACGATGAGATAAATCTTCAGACGACACATACAGAACATGACTCAAACATTATAGACTTTGCATCTTTGACTATTTGAAAGTTAATCTAAAGGTTATGAAGGTACAGGCTGATGAACAACTGCGTCGTCAGCCCACTTAACGTAGACCAATCGGCAAAGACATTATGAAGAAACACAGCAAGCTTGATTACATCCTCGCTGCGAACAAGCCACGGAGCGAAACGGACCAAATATGGGCATTACACATTCTCCCACTTAACAACAAACGGACAATGAAGATGGCACAAACAAAACAGATTGCCATAAGCAAAATGCGCTCGCTCCAGGGAATGAACACTAGCAAATGTGTTGCCCAGTTGCATGGCTCAACTCCACTTAAACGAAATACACTGCAAACTGCACACACACAACAAGCGTAGGGCCAAAGTCCGGACGGAAAGTCCATGACGGCTCACAGTCCTAAAAGCAACCGCACAAACGATGGGTAACGGCTGCGATGCCAATCTCAGACCAAGACTGACTAAACGAGAGGTTATCATGCGGGCCATTGTTACTTCGAGCAACGAAAATCACTATTCATAAGTGCACGCCGTTATTACTACGACGCTGTACCATTATCTATCGGAAGAACGACCTAGGAACATAGAACGGTTACTTAAGTAGCGTTCGTCAACATCCAGGCTGTATACCTGAAGGTTAACGTTCTCGAAGAATATTGTCGTTTGAGTGGTGTATATTATGCAGAATGTTGCTGGTGAGCTAGTGTCACTTTTTGAGAAAAAACGCTTCATGCATTCGCCTTTAAACACTCAACGTAAGCTTCATTATTTCGTCGCATTTGGTCAAAGTTCATATACTGCACTCACCACAAATTCTACGATAAATAAACGGAGAGTCGGCTTTGCTTTTTAAAAGAGGGCGACAGGCCTTTTACATTCTAGCAGTGAGGACCGGTGTGGTTTTTTGGGAAAACACACTGTCTGGAACTGTTAAAATGTTGAATTTCGCAACGATCACACCAGGGATATACATAAAAAGCACTAGACATTTCTTACATCGTCCAATCCCCTCAGAATGATCGATGTTGATGACCCTTCGAGGTGGTCGTTGCAGCAGAGATTACATTACAGAAAGTCACTCAACAACGAAGTTCGTGTTACAGTCGAAAGCTCCGTTATCCACCAAAAGTTCGCTCACGCTACTCAGTGAATTCAGAGAAATCGATTATGAAACATCTGTTTGCAAGTGAGCTCCATGGGGCACTACACTGTGCGTGTCATTTAGAGCCAATATGGTTATACCTAGTGCACACCCGTTCAAGGTTATAATTAACAGCACCGAAGGTTTGGACGAAAGTGGCAGCAGACTGGCAGCCTACAATCACCCAAACACGTAGATTGGCGTCCACGAAAGTTCAGGTGAGCAGGTATTACCTCAAGTATTATAACGTTCCGAGCTTAAGCAGATTCGCTTTATCATCGCTTCCGGATAAAGGTGCTGCTCTTATGTGATCTTAGCTGACTACTCCATGCTGAACACAAGAGGCTGCTACCGCCATGATTCACTGCACTAATCTAAGATAAAGCAAACCTGTAAACTGTAAACAAAAAACTTTATCGGTCTACGCCGACAGCCCGCAAACAACCTGAATCTGCAAAAACAAACCTGTTGTAGTATCTGATTCATTGCCAACAGTTAGATCGGCAAGATCGCCAAGAACGAAACCTTCGTTCGGACTGGTATCCCTTAACCCTTCAAGCTGGTGGCCGGAAGTTGCCGTACGATCCTTGGCAGTTTCCTCTTGTTCCGAAGCGCGAACTGAGGGCAAGTTGTGTGCAGACTGAGTGGTTGTTTTCCCCAGTTTAGCACTTGTGGACGAGGTATTCAACTCCCCCGGTTTTGCTGTCAGAACATCAATAAAGCCCTACAAGGAGAACCACCGAAGTGAAAAAGAATATCGTATTTGCCAGAAAGCAAAACAACTGCTTTAGTGAGTTCAATATAGCATATCAACAGCGACACAAATTAAAAGTCAACTGGGATGAGGGGAAGAAACGCAATTTTTAAGACTAGATAGTTCACAGTACAAGAGCTTACAAGGATGTTGCTGTCCAAATTGTGTCCACGACCGAATCGTTTTACCTCACCAGGGGAACCGCTCCTTTTCAGATCGCTAATGAACGAAGAAACTGCCGTAGCGACTGAGGGATCCGCTGGGTTGCCCTGGGAAATTTGGAAGAAGGTAGTATAGTGTGAAAGGTGGACATCAGAAGTTTTCACGAACTAAGCCTGGCAACAAGCTACAGCATTGAAAAGTGTAGAAAGAAACGGACACTGAGCCGTGATTTCTAACAACAACAACAATGATCGTCCCGTGAGATCGTATGCTAACTGGATTAACTATCATTTTCAAAAAAATCTCGGCCCGTAAAACAGATAATGCTGACTAATATTCGCCTTTCATCTGTATCTGCGACAGTCAAACAAGAAGGTCTTGATTTCCAGTCCGTGCTGATACTGACCAACAACGCACTGCAATCAGACAAAACGGCTAGGTAGAGTAGAGTAGTTTCGTATTCTGTGTGCAAGGGCGTACAGCGGTTCAAAGTAACTTGATGCAACAGGTACCACTTGCAGGATTCAAAGATGACAGCTAATAACAAAAAAACATTGCACGCTGCACACTCCATTAAAAATCGGAAGAGTGCCAAGTGAAAAAAGCAATTTAGCTGGGAACGCCTCATGATTCAGAATAACCTTTTAATATGACCATTTCCTTAATGGGTTTGCCGGACCGGCACACACCTGCCGTCTGCTTTGTAGTCCTTAACGCAATGCGTTTGATATCCTTACGTTACTAAGCTTTTCAATTTATAAAGCTTTTGCACGGTCAAAATTTAAACGGTTTGGTCCTTTTTCGAATCTTCATGTTTTCTCTTCAGCTACTCTTTCCTGCGCTTCATTTTTTGCGTGATCTACTCATTCCTCATGTCAGATTTCGCGGTATTTGATTCTGGCGCCCGATGTTTATGAGCGCAGTTCATTCGAGACAGGATTGACAGTGACACCACTACCACCAGTATGTATTGTCTGGTGAGTATACTGACTTGTAACCAAACCTTTAATCCTCCGTTTTCCCATAGCATTTACTCTCTTGACGATAAAACCACGTTCAACAGTAGCTTAGCCACAAGCACTAGGTTGCAGTTGCTGAGTAGCTTTCAACAAATGAGAGTAGTCAGTTCAGCCGTGTCAGTGGACTAGCTGATCAGCTGTGTTTCAATGCTTTGGTCTGAAGTTCGAGTCACGTACTATCGCCCTGAGAAAAATGGTCGCGAAATGTGTCACTTTAGGACAGCGTGATTGTCTTTGACCAGCTCGTTTTGTATAATTTAGAAAACGGAAAGCTTCGCTTTGGTCTATCTCTACAAATGATGCCATGGGCTTTGGTTGCAACTATGATACCATTTGGATTCAATGGATCAATTAATCATTTTCAGCTTCGAGTCGTACGTGTGGGTACAGTGGTCTGGCCTGGCCCAAGAACTTGCACAGTAATAAACAAGTACAAATGTACAGCGAAGAAAAAGAAGAGGGAAGAAATGAACAAATAAAAAGCAGCTGAGTCTCACAAAAAAGCATCAAGTTTGCAGATACAAGCTCGCCAGTGACTGCAGCCCAATGCAGGATGTTTTCAACTAGCGGTGTGGATGGTGCGAAATCCCCAATCGGGTAGACGGCAATTATCAAAATTACTCAGCGGAACGGTCAAGGCCATCACAGTCAGTAATCACGTCATCGTCTGGCCGTATTGTGGTTTCCTCTGTGGAATTTTTTTTTACAGTTTTCAGGGAACACTAATGAGATTAAGTTACTTTATTCTAGCCCGGAGGTGCATTCGGGTAAACAAAACCAAAGGCAGCTTCTCAACCAATTATAAAAATATAACAATGAAAACCGAATGAGGTACTTATGCTGTATATTTCTCTTTTCACAAACTTGAGACATTTTTCAATTTTCTAAAACCCTCAAATGCCTCTAAAGTCACCATTTCTCCCAAACCTCGCAATACCGTGCAAACCCTGGTTATTCGCGTAGCAAACGCTCTTGACATTTGTGATGCGAACGCATAAACTGGAAACGAGGACTAACTTAGAAAGACTTAACAGATACTCACCTCATCGGCTAAACCGGATGACTTTCGCTTATTGTGCTCGCCGTTCGTAAACTGCCCACCACCCGTACGACGAAAACGACTTACGCGGGAACCCTCAGATGGATCAATCACTTCAGCGCCAGTCGAATGTTGAGCAGTCGTATCCGGTTCCGTGGATTCCTCATACAGCCCACTACCGGAAGCCCCAGATCCATTCCGAACGACGTCATCCATGTCAGCCAAAGCTGACAGAAGATTGGGATCTGAGAAACTGAAAGAAAAAACGACGAAACACATGGAGACGGCAGACAGCGTTTGCATTGAGTTCACACACGGTTGGCGGCATCCGAAACGGATTAGCTCGTCACAGTGATCGAAGCCAAAGGATGCCTGCGCTTCAAACCATCACCCCAAGTGGCTTGCGCTGCAGCACTTACGGTTCCACTCACACATCACGTATCCACTGTAACCCCGAGTGAGGTTTTTCTGTCCAGCCGGCCAATGTTGGTTAGCCAACTGAATGGCTAGCACGAAAAGGAAACCCTTACATCTCGGAGAATACACACAGAGACTGCAATGACAAGATTTAAACTAAGATAAGTAAACTGTAATACACGAAGCATTTCAGCATACGAATGCACGCTACTGCATTCAAGAGAAGATAAAAATGAATAACGAAATTCAGATTGGACCACGAAAAGAACAGGCAAGCCATCCATCATACAATACACCAACAAAGCTGAAGAAAAGAATGGGTAGAGGACCGCAGATATCCCAGTTTCTGAAAAGAGCAGCGAATTAGTAGCCAAACGACCATGGTCTTGGTCGATACAATCATTAAAAAAATAGTGAATATGCCGATATGACCCACCTGAGCTTAAAGTACTCGTTGCCTCTTCGCCGACAGTGCATTATGAGTACGCGGGTGACCTACTAAGCCAAGGCCGCCAGCGCATTCCCGGCCACACACATCGGAACGCCATATAGTCATGTCACCACGACTTATGGCACCGGTGGTTCCTTTGCGTATCGCGCGCCTTCGTTCTCGGCCGCACAATAACTGCTCGTTGAAGTCGCGGACGCCCGTCCGGTTCAACGCTAAGTTCATACACGCACACACGAACACGTGTGTACGCCAATTAATACACAAGCACCCACAGTTGACGGAAGAAGTGAAAAAGATGAGTATACGGTAGGAAAGCCTAACATGCAACAAGACTCACTCGGTTCCGCGACCGTGAGAAGCCGGCCAGACATGCTCCCTCGGTATTCGCTTAGCACCAGCCTCAGAGTGAATATCAGCTTTGTCAAATGCACTGTGCCATTCGGGAGTAGAGTTCAGGATTTGAAGAAGTCGGGCTTGTTTAACGTTTAAAAGTGCATCAGTACAGCCAACTTCTTGTAGGAATCTAAATGAAACAATAAGTAGACAATATGGAAAAACTTTAGCACATATATATGAAGTCGAAAACACATGGACAGTTCTATCAAGCCATAAGAATGTGTCTAATACGTTAATGTATTCAGAGCCAATAGAGAGGTATCCGACTTAGATCCCTTTATAAAATCACAGGCTGGTTTCCATTTAAGATACTATACAAACCAAAGATAAAAAAGTACAAGGGAAGCAATGAACATGAAATCCAAGATAGCCAGTTAGGAGACAAGCTTGGTGGTATACACATGAGGAAAACGTAACGGTAGCATTCATGACAATAAGTCACTCATTGCCGAAAGCGTCGTACGTAAGCAAAGGCTGAATCACAAAACTGGACTAGTACGGCCAATAACAATGCAACAACCTGTGGTCTCGATGCCTGCTACCATGAGACTGTAGAGCAAGTATGTGAATTTTAAACTTTTAAATCGTGAGGTGCCTGCCGCCAGGCTGCTGAAACTCAGACGGCAGAGGAAGTCGACACACCAGCGACACCAGCTCGTAATGGTGTGATCGACAATGTGTGTCGTTACCACACAGCCAACGCCAGTTAGGTAACTCAAACATAGACAACTCACTGAGTAGTAGGGGATTTTGGTTTTCATACAAATTGAACATTACCCACAATTGATCGCAGCTGTCGCATTCCCATAAACTTTCCAGTCGACCCCTTTCGAAAAAAAGCACTAGACTCGAGTTTCACTTTCATTAGAGGTCGTCAGTAGTGCATATCCTTGCCACGGTCGACAGGAGCCGACTGGAAAGCCTGTGAACACGCGACAACTGCGATCAATTGTGGGTGATGTTCAATATATATGAAAACCAAAACCCCCCACTACTCACTTGTATTCAAAATACCGCTCAACAAGTTAATGATTTCTGTCATTTCAACTTGGAGAGAAATCCTAATCGAGGGGCCATCGATTGGAGTTAACAGGAAAGTTATTATGTCTCCTCTCGAGGCAACCGGGCAGACTGATCACTAATCACAAGCTGAAGTGGTTGAACGTTCATATGTGATAATTCGGTCGTGCTTATTGTGGGGTCAACGGCACTGTGGTCAACATGGTTGCATCATGAACAGCATGGCCGGAGTTCTAGTCCCGGCTGTGACAGGGATATGCACTAATGACGAGCTCTAATGAGAGCGAAACACGAGTCTATTGCTTTTTTCGAAAGGAGTCGACTGGAAAGTCTATGGGAATGAGACAGTTGCGATCAACTGTGGATGATGTTCAATCTATATAAATAAACCGGATTAAAAAGAAGATCACCAGAAGCGCCGAACTAACTGCATGTTACAAGTAAACACCATTGTCAAAATCAGATAAAAAAATTGAAAACAACACACAACCAGCTAGAGTATGGAAGATCCTTATACGTGTTGGGGTAGGCATTCGACATAAAATAAACACTCAGGCCAATGGTCACATATGCCAATAAATCCATATTAATCTGTTGAACAGTATCTGGTGCTGTTTACCCGACTAATATATTAAAATCGGGGCTCGAAACCTGATTACACGATAGTGAGATGCAAACCGTCGATCAACCTAAACGAGATCAAATCCAAGATTTTTTAAAGTAATGTAGAGCAGTTGAATTAGTTTGTGTACGCCAGCACGCTGTCTGCAACAGTAAGTACGTGGAATAGTTTCCAATCACGACATAGACGGTGAGGTTCTCTAAGTGACTGACGATACCCACTGATTTGACGTTGTACAGCAGAGTAAAAGTATAAATCCTCTGTGGTTGTGTTGTCGTCCGATTGCCTAGTAAATAGACTACGAGAATGTTTTATGTTATGCGTACTTCACTAGCATACCGAGAAAGTGGCTTAGTCATGAGATTGAGCATTATTAGTTGGTAATTAAGCGACTGAACACCTGATGAGAGTTGAGACATGTACACGTCAACTACCGTGCTGCTCACAAGATCACCCTACATAAGGTGAACTAACTGACGGAGATAACTATGGTTAGACATATTGAGTCGAGTACGGAATGGCTCCAAAAAGACACACTAACCGGAGCGCTGATAAACATATTGGCAAACGAGAGTTAACAAATGCTCAATAGTAATCATTGATTCTACGGCCTAGTGATCGGCTGAGTCCTTGTTCCGACTCATCGACCACGGATGGATGGAACGATAGTCGTGCTGCTGACCCAGTTTTTATCCACCAGACCATCGGTATTATCAGCATCGTTTAGTACGGAGTGAGTAGAACTGATTTAAGACTCGGCAACACTCCGCCAGTCCAAATGAACAAAACCCATCTCAACCAGCTTATACTGGTTAGGGTCGCAGAGCCATCCCATCGGCCAAACTGATAAGGTTCCATGTAGTCGTTGATCTACAATAGTGACTGGTGCAAACGAGTTACAAACCGGTACACGTCCACCCAAACCAACTGGGTGTTAGCAAGAAGTGCCTCAATGGTTAGTGAAAACATTAGTGCGGTTGCAATCTACTAATCAGTGTGGGTAAAGTCAACTTCAAAACTCGCCTACGCCTGTAGACAGTACAAACTAGTGACGCAGTAGAATAGTATCAATCGAGCCGATGGATTAGAATAAAATCAACGCACCACCAAGTATTCCGACGAACTTGTTAAGTATGAAAGTCCTAGGCGTTGGAAGTTCAAGTCTTGACTGTATTTTAGCCAACGACAGGAACCGCGCACCAGAACGCGGCATGCAGTCCGCCACCTGTCTTACAAAGCCATGCTAGGCGCCTAGCAATTTCGCATTAATCGCCCAACTGCCACTTGTGTTCATAAAAATGATCTGGAAAGAGATCAAGACAGAATCATCTCAAAAAACTAAGGACGACATAGATCACAAACTCCCCGACTTCAGCAATGATCACAGAATGTTTCTCAACTCGGTGGTTGTCAGTTTGAGGACCTGCTGAATCCAAACGAGGACAAAGCCGAAAACAGCGAAATGCAAGTCGAATGAACAACACGCAGATGGGAAACAAACTCACTTTTTCAAACGAGAACGGCTCTCTAACCACTTAGCATTTGTTTCCAAAGCTTGTTCAGTATACTGATGTAATTTCTCTCCAGGATCCAGCACTTTTGTTCGTAACGAATCATCAGCCTTTATAGTCGGATTGCCGCTATCATCCGCCGCCTGCTTCGTTCCAGAGGCAGCGTTGGCTGCTACAGAAGCTTTGTAATGGTGGAACTTTACTCGCTCTTGCTTCAACGCATATTCCAACATTTTTATCCGCCGGACAAGGTCTTGTTTGAGATTTTCTTGTCCCCGACGTTCACCTTCTAGGAATGCAATTCGGGCCTATATGAAGGAACATGAAACGAGTAGAAGAAAAGTCGTAGACATGAAGCAGCACAAAAGATTAGTGGAATGCTTTTCATGACAGAGCAGACACTTAAACGAATAACGTAGAAAGACGAAACGCACAGCGTACAGGAGTGTTCCAAGATGTGCTCCAAAAACGGTCAAAACGTGCATGATACAATGTACAGTTCAAACGACTGCTACGGGAAGAATGAACAAGTCTACCTCTAAATCGCGTCACATTTAGGTCATAACGAGAAATGTGGTGACTCACGCATTATAGTCCCGGTGATCTTAGAAACTCCGCTGGCGTGCGGAATGTTTAAGACAGAGTAACCATTTACATTCGGAAAGACAATGCTTACGGAGGTGTGAAAATCATTCAGTGACTCTAGACTTGTCACAAATTAAAATTGTGACGGGAAATTCGATGTCTGCTGAGGGAATAACCCTTGCTATTAAATCAAGGTTGTTCGCGATTGACAGCTATTCTGGACGTTGAGTTCAACTGTCGTAAACGGTAGGATCTAGCTTTAACAAGATGGAAGGCCAATTTAGTAACAATTAAAAACCACCAAACAAGGAAAACCGGAACAACGTTATGTTACTTTCAAGTTGCACATAAATATATTTAGGCACATGGTGACGCCAAATGCAGGCCGCGCTAGCATGCGAAACAACAGTCCGGTGACTGACCTTGGCTTCCGGCCACAATCCTCAGCTTCCAATCAGTGACATCCCCGATCAATTGAACGTGGGTGAGGGCCGGAAAAGTCCGTAAAACTAGGGTGAGGTGGATTTTTTCACACCCATACCTCCGATCAGGGTTTGCCTACTGTATTTTTTTAGCCATACTCGACAACCGCGAATAAGATGTGACGTAAGTTGAACACAACTCACAAGTGATCGCAGCTGTCGAATTCACATAGGCTTTTCGGTCAGAACCTTCTGAAAAGACGCTCCATACTCGAATTTCGCTCTTGTTAGTACTCTACGCGCACTACGTGCCTTCGCTATCTTCGTGGACACCTTGGCAGCAATATTACAAACTGATGACATGACATCAGCTAAGTAAGTCGAACGATCGAAAACCTCAGGCGACCTACCTGCAATAACGAAGATCAGCTCAATGTTAACCCAAGCTTGAACAGTACTACACTCTGAGGCTAAAAAGTGAATACCACACAGGATAGCAGTACTACTCAGTCGAGTCAACATGATCTGCAATATCGTCCGCACACTCAACATTAGTCAGTCAACTGTATCGTAGAATCTCTACTCCGATATCTTTAGAAGCTCCGAGTACTCTTTCCCGAAGAAGACTGGACACCCCTGTCGAGCGCCATTTGAAGTAGAGAACGCTCGGGATAGCAGCTTATAAATGAACAGCCGACAAACTGAACGAGCCGACAACGACTTCCATAAATAAGACTCCTCTGCGACAAAAAACGTTTCAGAAAGCGTCAGACAATCGAATCAAGAGTAGCCTTTGGGTTAAAAAATAGCACGGTCGTTGGCTGAGCAAAGGAGTATCGATGTTCTAATGCCTATCGTACGGCGAAGATATCATTGATTCACCTGCAACCAAGCCGGAAATGCGCCCCACCTAACTCCCTTTGTGTTTTAAAAGAGGCCGCAGCATGACCTGTGTGCAGATTGGATGTGATAGAGACAAAGCTAATATCTCTGTAGTTGTCATATGATGTTCTGGCAGCTTTCTGAAAATTGGAATGACTATTGGTAAGCAACAGTCATGAGACACTTAACCAGTCTCCCACAGGCAACGAAGTGTGGCCAGTACAGGCAACAGCCTCTCGCCGCCACCTCCGAAAAGAGGGACGTGGGACTTTGTTGTTTCAGTATTTTAAGCTTCAAAGCCACTTCGGTTTTCCATGGTAGATCGTCTGAAATGTCATGGGCAAACAGACAATCTCCATCGTCCACGACTGAATGAGCCGGCTTGGGCCAGTTGAAATGTCCCTCGAAGTGTTCAGCTCATATGCGAAGCAGCTGCGACAAGTCGTAAATAAGCATCATCTATTTCACGTATAATCGCACAAATGACTCGTCGACGATCAGTGCAACCAAGCATCAAATATAACATCCAGTTATTCCCTGATAAAAATGACTCTCCTCTCATTGGTTTACTCAGCCACGAAAGCCCTACGGACCTGACGCAGACTCATCGCAAGTCTGCGTGTCAGTTCACAGCGATCCTTGTATTCAAATGAAGGAAGATCAGCAGATATTTGCCCATAACTCCAGTTCTGCCGCATTTGTGGTGTTCCTTTGGAAAAGACTTTTTCACAAAAACAGTTAGGATTTCTACCCAGTGTTTGAGGGTTGTTTCGCACATCCTCGTCACTGTAAGTTGATGACCTCCGATCAAACAACAAAACAAAGCAGTCATGAACAACGGCATGCTGTGAGTCAAGGTGGTTACTCCAGAATGAACAACGATCTTTGATGAAATGGAGCCACCGATAGCAGAAGACAACACGATTAATTTGCGTCCGCGGCTGAGTTGCGTAGGGTGGTCTCCATGTGAAGCATCGCCACTGCTTGCGTTGAAATGCACAACAAGATATACAGAGTCCATGAAATGCGTACAATTGTAACAGCCGATCGCCAATATCAGTGCGCCATACACAGACACCAAACACACTATCTAGCCGTTTCTTTTCTCCAATTAAGACGACCAAGTTGTACCAGCATATCAACGGCAAGCACAATGAGGTTCAAATGGTTAACTTGTCTCAGAAGATCAAAGATGGTATCACAGAAGGCGTTCCTGACAATACCTGGACTACTGTCTGTTGGGACAAGCACATGACAGACAAACATCTTTCTGGTCTGAGCCGACAGACTGACCGAAGTACTAAGATTGACGGTAAACAAGCAACTATTCTCTGGGAACCAGGAGAGGAAGCGCTGTTGTCTTAGAGCTCAGTCCGACCAACACTTTGGCCAGACTGCGAGATTCGGTTTCATCGCCACCAGAGACTCCGAAAAAGTGCTAAGTATTAGTGCACGTCGAACTGAGGTCAACGATAACGCTAAGATCGTAAAGGTACGTTTCAGAGGCACAGCCTACATCCAGTTCCAGGCTATACAGAGTACGCGAAGAGCAGCTTGCTAAGTTTTATCAGGGAAAACGGACAAAAAGGACAGGGTTTGCCAATCACCTTAGCATAAAAAATAAAGGGATTGGAAGCAGAAGGAAAAAATGAGGTGCAGTGAGCTGGTTGGTCAGGGTAACGATACTCCTGCTACCTCCCAGTCGTTTATGAAGCTTGCCTTGAGAGACTCCATCCCAAGCCTCTGATTCAAAAGTATGACCTGCGAGACAAGAGATAGGGTTCTCCTGAAATCAATGACACTAATCTGACTCACTGGGTAATAAGGCTTGTCAGCCCGGGACATAGCGAATAAGGCATTGGCGTCTGACTTTGAACATTACTGATCGCAGAGAAAGTATTCGACGCTACATCGGGCTATAAGATGAAAACGAAAGTATTCCGATCGTACTGGATAACATGCCAGCGGTCATGATCAAGTGTTGGAGGTTCGGAGTGTTCTTCTGTATGAAGATGATTCGTTTAACCAAGTTCTTCCCTATTCGGAAGACAGCAATGCCGCAACCACGAAAATAATCCCGCTATATGCCCACAGGATCGTGCCTCACCACCTGAATATTCCTACGCGGTCAGTAGTGCAATATAATGCTGTGGCCGCAAAAGACGTTTGGCCTGAAAAGTCGTTTATTGCACGAAATCCATCACAATATATGTGAAAACATAGAACGCCGAACGCGAACACTTTTGCATGACTGACGTGTGTCCGCACTCATTGAGTAGTAGCGCATCGACATTCGTCTTGGTGACACGTCACACGATGAATATACACGTTTTCAATCGTCGCACATGAACCCTCATCTTCTTGACATTAAGACCTGTCTTTTAGTATCCGCGCGTACCAGTCGTGCTATACCATTCACAAACAAAGGTGCATGTTATACAAAGACTACCTTACGAGTGTAATTGCTTTGTATGACTGTTCCACTTTGGCCTGTCTGGTATGGTTGTATTGGTGGGGCCGAAGTTCTGATCAACACAGCCCCTCGGATCACTGCAGTACACAGGTCTGACCAACACAAGGTAACAGAATGGGTCAGCCACATTACAAACAAATAAAATGACACAGCCCAGGTGGCCGAAGCAATCAACAGGCACAGGCAACAAAGATGAGATCAAGGTCAGACTAAATCTGCGACATTATACTCTGAGGACGCAAAGTGCGCAGCATACAGGTTAACTAAAACACCTAACCGATTCAACGTGGTTAGCAAGTCGTCGACAACACAATGTCATCCGCGTACTCAATGCCGGTAAGTCTGTCACCTGGCATAACCTACGTCCCGGTATCTCCGGAACTCTCGATTGCATTCTCGATGATACCAACTACCACATAGTAAAGTAGGAAGGGTGAGACTGCATATGTCAATTGATCACAACTTGAAGTACAGGATGGTAGACAGTTGTGTGGGGATAGAATGTGCTGACTTTTGCCAATTGTCCTGACCCTAAAAAGTGGAAACTGAAGGCAAAAGAGGAAAAAGGCACAAGTAAGTGAACTTTTCTATCAGAACAAACTGAATGGTTGGTCATCATCTATGATCTATCTCAAAGGGTTCCAGGAACGCTCACGAGACTGATGCAGCGTGGACATGGAGTCCAAGGGCGTGTTTTTGTTCCATAGTAGCTATGGATTTCATGAACTGCTTCAGCTAAGAGAATGGGGCCGACGCCATTGTGGAAAACGGATTTCATGAACCACCGACAATGTTTTAGAAGAAATATGACGAACAACGGGCTATCAGCGCTGAGAAGTAAAACAACCATTTCGTTCTTTTCGGAAAGTTTCAAGAGTCAATGTCTCTGGATTTCGCACCACAAGCTAAGGCGAACATCAAAAAGACGAGTCTAGGCTCAACAACAAAAATGGTTACAGCTTTTCAATGCGAGCACTACTCATCGTGAATTAGCCATCGCCTGCATTTTTTTAACGTACACGAACGAATCCGTGCCACCTGGCCCTGAGTCACTGATGTACACAGAAAATGGGCAAATAAGAAATGACCAGGATCTTCGGACAACCTGCAGATTAGCGTTTTTTGTTTCGGCAGAACATTACTGTATCCTTTCTTTTAATGAGTGTTGTGGCAAAAATCCACCACTGTTTGCAACTGCACGTTGCCCTTATTTTTTAAGCTTCAGTTTGACCATGCCGACTACTCAGGTCACTGCGCTTGACCTTTGCTTATTTCCATCCCTCAATTACTTAGTCGACAGATAATGTTATCTTCCATTTTCATTTAATACGATTTTTCTCCGACCTAAACTGTTACCAAATCATTTCCCTGAGTTTATTGATTCCAGTTATGGAAAGAACTAAGTGATTATCATAATTCAACTCTGATCGTGGTTTGCCCCGTAATCGTAATATCGTTGGTGGTCCAACATGCGTCTACGTAATTGTCCCTTGTTCTTTTAAAAGGTTGTTTGAAAGGTACGGACAAAACGAACGTTCAAAGAAAACAAAACCAATAGATGAGATACAGTGGCGTTCTGAAATGAGTGTCAAGTCTATTAGGATCGCAGAACACAGGTGACGCGCGCTTTACTCCTGTGTACTGACCACTATCACCGTGACGTAGCCGTTCGGATAGAGTCAAGAAACGTTCAGCATGTTCAAATAGTCTGTGCCCTTTACATGACCGACAATACTTGGGGTACATACATTTAGATGAGTAGTTTCAGTGCGACTTGTTAATATAAAAAACATTGCGCATCTATACACTAAGCAAAACCAACCATGTTCACTATCGCGAGCAACAGAAGCTACTGAAAAGATTCTTTTCCGGACACCTTATACAGGTAGAGTTCTTTTTGTTCCGGTTGATCACGTGAACAGAAGATTTTTGGGAAACATGTTGAATGGGCTTCCGGTCGGTGCATGAAATAAGCACAAACTAGGTGTTAAACAGGGGTCGGTCCGTCACAGCCGACAGT
The DNA here is from genome assembly GCA_014338405.1 of Paragonimus skrjabini miyazakii. Taxonomy (NCBI): domain Eukaryota; kingdom Metazoa; phylum Platyhelminthes; class Trematoda; order Plagiorchiida; family Troglotrematidae; genus Paragonimus; species Paragonimus skrjabini miyazakii. The sequence continues at coordinate 5,908 of JTDE01004709.1, read as the reverse complement.
TGCTGGTGACTGCAATGTTGAAAATACCAACACAATTTTAGTAGCAAACACCACTAATGTAGGAAACATTCCAAATCCCCAGGAAAAGTTTGCTCCGATTTGATGAACCCGTTATGCACGTACACAGAGATTACATATCTGAGACAGCATCTTTAGTTCAGTAATGTAGACGTCGACTGACCTGCCGGGCCAACAAATTCGCGTGAGGAACGCTGAGACGTTTTATTCGATCGGCCAACACAGGACTTGCTAAACTTTTTGACGGTGATTCACACTGCGTTGGTCCCCGCCATCTTTAAAAGTTATCGACTCCGGCATGCGACGCAATCAAGATTAGCATCAGCTAACTGATGACCATAACGTGGTTAACCAGAAACTCCACAGGCAAATATTCCAGGTCTCCACACTTATTCTTATCGCCCGACGTCAGGCAGCTCACCCCTTGCTATTGTGATCACAAATTTGTCTGAGGCCACTTCCGCGGGGTAGTCATGTCACCCAAGTAGGAAACCTGTGCAGTTCTTCGACGTTCAGAAAAGTAGCTGAAGGTCACTCTGAAGACAAAAGACCCCGCACAATGTCTCGACGGATCAATAAGCAGAATTTTGGGACGAAGCATGATACTCCATGCAGGGAGCACTCCTTTCAGAAACAGTGTACGTCGTACGACGAAAACCGTCCAGTGATTCAAACGCCGAAGACTAAAAAGTCTAGAAAATATACCTGGCTATTCTAAATCAGCCCTTGATCAGTAGTGCTGGAGGTGCTTTACTCCTCAAAACCATACGGCTTTCTCAAAAAGTTGTTGAAAAGAAACCTGCAATCGTTAAACAGATATTTTGAAACCAGGATATCATACAGCAATATAATCGCCCCCTGTTCCTGTTGGGATGCGCATCTCCTAACGAAACAGTCAGGACGCATCACGCCATGTCGATCGGCTGGCCCAGTTCGGATGGTATGGTAGTGGGTGGTGGTATGGTTCCACTAAGTTAATCAGACTGCAGCCGTGCAGTCGAACCCCTACCTGGACTGTTTTCCCGCGCAGATTTTAATGTCCCTCCGTAGCGTGATTCTTTCTAACGCTCTGACTGCCATATACAACCAAGTCATTTGATTCGTTTTGTGTCTGACTGTCACGTATGGTAATCGTTTCGTCCTATAAATTGAGAAGTTGTGGCCTAATTTTCACACGCCCCAATAAACGGTGTTGCCACGTCTTCTCTTTTCCAGTTTCGGGTTAATTGATTGAGCGCGTAAGCAAGGCGACGATCCAATAGTTCCACCACTCATCAATTTCATACAAAACATGGTTGTGTGGCAGCAATGCATTCATTTCAATCACCAAGGTAACGCGATCGATGAGAATAACTACCAATCAGTAATAGGCATGACTGAGGTAAGTACATATGAATGGTTGTGACAAAAAATAATTCCAGCGCTGCTCCGTGAAGACCGTCCGGAAAAAACGTTATGCGCAACCCTTCGAAGGATCGTATCAGACGTACTTTGTGGACAGATGAAGGGCTTTTACCGCATTAATTACTCACGTACCACAAAATCTCTCATTTGAGAGCATCAACTCATTCAAAAAATCTACGGAGTAGGTTAGCCCGCATCAGACTGAACGAAAATTGGGTACTACCGTCCATCAACAAGCTAACTTGTGTCAAAGTAAACTGTTCCCAGGCCAACCGGTCAGTAGTAACAAAGCGAAATACAAAAATTACGCCGACGCGACCTTAAAACCCAATCGTCTCAAACGCGGTTCTAGAAGTCAAGCAATGTTCACCTTATAGTTAACCATGTTTGTCACAAAGTACGAAGCTAGAAAATTCGTCACGAGATTAAACGCGGTATGAGGTCTTGCGCATCTTGATGATCTGGGCTAAACTAGATGTTATGATGATCACACCGTCAGTTGATTGCACTAGGCAGAATACCAGGTAAAGGCCTCGTCCTCCAGGTTGAAGGGTAGAAAGAGACTGACATTTTCCTGAAAAAGTACCGGTTTTGGTGCACTTCCATTCGTACGCAGTCTTACAGTACAGGATTTTGAACCAAAGGCTTTCGTTAAGAAATCCCAGTCATACTTTCTACATCGGGGTGTCCTGACAGTATATCAGCCCACAAACAGCCATTAATATTTACAACACCAGTAATTCCATACTGAATCGGCCGTCTCGCAACCTGCTGTAAACAGCAGTGGATAGGTGAAAACGTGTTACTGCTGACTTCACCATCATTCCCCTTATCAAATTTGGTTTTCAGGCCACTACCGATCCCAATTTCTAAAGATTATTGTACAAACCCCACAACAGATGTGGATGGTCATGGTGACACTGTGAAGGCAATTCTCATCACCCAGCCTCAGGCCTCCCTCGTCTCTTGTTTAGGCCTAGAATGTATGGATACGGGTGCTCTCAACGCTGGCAGTCTGATACACATTGGGCAAACGGCCGGAGATATCAAATATTCGGAAACATTTTAAGTGTCTGTTTGTGATCCTACTGACTGCATAGACGTCACCCTCAGGAACACCTTTTACCCTAATCTGGCCCATCTCCTTCGATCGACACATGGCTTTGACACAGTCATTCTGACCGTGGATATGGATGCTCAGGTCAGCCTTCTTGATGAGGCAGAGCCTTTTGTTGACAGGCCTGGGCTGACACCACTTGGTTCAGATAACGTCGAATGGTTGTTGGGATTGTGCGCTGAGTACAGGCTACTGCGAATCAGGCTTTGCCTCAGAGAAACAACATACACGTTACTTATCGGTGGTGGGACTCCACTTTAGACTCAGGACATATGTTGGTATAAGTCTCGATAGGTAAAAATCCCACCGACAGCAACATCTGGCTGTCGATAAACTGACCATGTCGTCAATAGGGCACAAGTACCATACTACCTCAAAATACATGCTTACAAGTTCTCACTCCCCATGGACCCTAACGCCTAGTGGGTATGAATCTAACAGGGAATTCGTGAAACAATTTCCGTAGCATGCAGTACAGTGATGAAAACAAACAGTGGATTTCAGAGAAATCCCTGGAGTGGTTAGATGCCAGAGGGAACATTCTACCTGACATTCCAGAAGCAAGCTGAAGCGCAGCTTGACTGCCGACCGTAAGGCTTGGTTAATGGAAAAAGTTAACGAAATGGAAACCATGTTTGCTCCTATTTGAGCTTAGCAGCACTACCGGTCCAGAGCATCGATCCGTCAGTGAAACTACCAGCATGGTAGACGGCACACTGACCCATAATAAGTCGAAGCAACAGCGACGAGCAGAACATTTTGAGAACCAAGTTAGCTGACCTATTGCTTCCACTGTTACTGCTACAAACAAGTAATGTAGTACCCTGGTCCGTAAATTTAGGACCACCTACTAAAACTGAGGTACACAATTGCATTTCGATTTTCAAACGCAATAGGGCCGCCAGTCCAGATGATCTAATGTAGGCAATTTCCCATGAAGATGGAGAGGCGTTAGTCGTGGCCTGGATTAGATTACTCTAAGGTATGTGGGCGACGGCAAACACCTCTATGCAGGGGGCATTCGATAACAGTTCTCATATCCAGGAAAGGAGTGAGGGCTTATTGCGAAAACAATTTTGAGAATGGCTTGACCTCGATCAATACTAGGGTTTTGATATCCATTGTGTCTCACCGACTCACTGCAGCTCGGGAAAACGACATTATGGAAAAACAGGCAGGGTTTTGTTCCGGACGAGGGCGTACTGGTCAGATTATTACTCTCCGTCAAGTCCTTCAGCAGCGTCATACATACCATCGGTCAGCAATTACTGTTACTTCCCAGTTACAGAGGTGTGCTATTTTATGTCGAAGGGTCTACACCTTTGGAGTCGCTTAAACGTGGCGGCGCACCGAACATAAATGCGAACACAATATCGGTGCTTTGTTCACAGATTTCAGCCCAGAGTAAAACTAGCGGTGAACTGCCTGGCAGTTTCAACACAAAGAGCGGCGTACGACGAGGCTGTCCACTTTCAACACTTTTGTTATAGATGAAATAATGGAAGATTGTCTGCGACACTCACAGAATACCGGTGTGAACCTCTTACGGGATAGAAGATGGATTGCTCTTGATTATGTTGTTGATAAGGTACTGTTTGACTATTTTCAAGCAGCACACAACATTAGGCGCTGTCTTAAATTTTGCTGAATAGTTTGGAGTGCGCATCGCAGCTCCAAAGGACAAAGTGATATCACCAAGATTTTAATGATTTAAAGTTTGATGATGGAGTTGTTGTTGTCCGTTTGGACTATAGGGAATGAAACAGAAATATGCATCACGAATACCAAGGCAGTATTTATCAATCCAGGACACATCTGGCGATAGCGAGGCAACCCCCAGAAGTTTGTGAATCGCGTATGTATGGTGAATGAGATGGCTGCGTTGCTCTACAGCTACGAGGACGCGAACCGTTTTCAGGTATCTGATGTACACATTCGATTACTCGCGCCAGATGGCGCCGAGTAAGCAACGAAGAGGTTAAGGGGCAAGTATTTGGTAGTGATTGCCAGACGAACTCCTTTACTTAATCCCCAAGTTTGCAAAGAAATACATGAGTTGGTCGGATGTCGGCGATTTGTCTGGCACACCGAGCACTCTTTGCTCGTGATTGCCAACTGGCATTCTGGTGTACAGAAGCAAAGTCGTTCACCAAAGGGTTTGCCAACTGTAGATCGAGTTGGTTTACCGACTGAAAATCTCGTGGCCCACAGAAACGGTGACTGGAGACTTAAGATGAGATGACGGCCAGTCGGGCTCACTGACGTGAATGTGGGGGTTTGACCAAGTTATCTGCAAAATAGGTAAACTTAGTAATGAAAAACGGTAAAAACCACAAGGACATCTTGTTGATAGCGCCTTACTCTCATTTACAGCTTGGCTGGTTACGAGGTATTCTGGATATAGGGATAGCTGCTTTTACCACGTAGACCTCCATTCTTCCCTGTACTTTTTTGGACTAGGGCTCTCTACTTCATGGTTGTATGGTGGATAGGCATTAGCGCGAACCACCAATGCATTTCTATGACGATTATGATGACGAAAGACTAGAAGACTGTTCCACGTATCAATAGGTTAGTGCGTGAGAAATGAGAGCGAATTTACAACTGATTTAATATGTAGTTGGCGGAAAACAACTTCCAGCACTGTCCGACCGTCGTGATCGATTGAAAACGCCAATTCATGACTTTTTACCAAGCCCGATTACCTGATGTACAGAGAAAACCAAAATGGTGCAACGTCCGCTGTAGACCTGAACAGCAGGACTTGCAGTCGGGTTCACTGGCCGTTCACCGTGTTTACTCAGAAACCACGGCTCAAAACAAGATACCACTGCATACACTGCCCTGGGTACAGTAAGTTCTGACAAAATTCCCTCTTGACACGGAATGTAAGCACGATTACAAAAAAAGGTGCCTCAATTTTGGAAGAAAACATAACAAGAATGAACCGTAGTATCCCGTTAGGACGTCCTAACGGGATTCAGTACATACTTTGGGCAGTGCAAAGGAACTTTTATAGTCCAAGTACACTCATTTTCTGTCTGTTAACGTATGACTGATCTCAATCGCCCGATTTATTCTACTGAGCCAACTTGCCATCACCATGTGACTACGGCTAAACCCTCATTGCGCGACTGAATTACGACTGAATATACCGGAACAAAGTGTGCATTCGAAAGTGTGCACGGCTAGTATCGTCGATATAGATCATCGGGAAGTCCACTGACTTGTGAATTATATCGTGTGCTCTGTGCAACCCACTACACCCACATATGGGTGTTGGATATATTCAACAGTTAGCTAGCTTTCGCTGGCTTGCCAGAAGTCAACCGTAATTAATTGAGAGCAAACAAGGCATAAAAAACAATG
>JTDE01004708.1:13808-54490 GCA_014338405.1 Paragonimus skrjabini miyazakii | reverse complement strand
CTTTTGTGCACATAACGTCGACTGGTAAGTTCGGATAAGCATCGCTTCACAGAAAGCTAATAGCTTGGGGTTTCGACCGCGCAACAGTATTTTGAGTGAGTTTAATGGGTTAACTTGATGACCTGTTGTCATGAGGTGTTTAGCAATCGATGGCCCTAAATTTCGAGCCGCCAGTTCAACAAGTTGAGGCTGGTGCGTCATCTGATGTTTCAACCATTTCGGAATGTGTTCGGCGACTCGCTGAGGTAGTTGTCGATCTGTTCTGCCTATGTAAACGTCACTACAACTGCAAGTGAACTGGTAAACAATATGGGAGGCAGAAGAGTTTGGCAAACTACATTCGCAAATGCGGAGAACTGGTCCTCTGGCGGTTTGAAATAATTGCAACTGCGCAGCCGCATACGTCTGAGCCAGAGCAGATTTTAATTTATGCTGTGTGTCGTTAGCTAAATGGTCACCTCTGAATGGGAAGAATAAGAAATCATCCTTCTTTTGACCTGTCACTATGGGCTCAGCGCTTTTCTTCACCGTATTATATGCCCTGATAAATTTGTCGGGGTATCCGTTTGCTAGTAACGTCTGTCTCAACAACTCCTGTTCCATCTGCAGTGTATCAGAGGTGCAAATACGCCTGGGTCTACGAAACAGTGTTTTAACTAAACCCCGTTTATATGTAATAGGAGCGAAGCTCGAAAACTGGAGTTATTGATCACTCCATGTCGCTTTGCGGTGAACTGAGCGCTGTTACGTGCCATTCGCACGTCTAGTAATGAATACATCCAAAAAAGGCAAACTGTTGTTCGATTCTACGTTGTGAGATAAAGATATATTTGTGTGGATATTAATAAGGACGTTGAAAAACAAGTTAAAATGAGTAGCATCAGTAAAAATTAAAATATCATCAACGGATCGTTTGTACAATAACGATTCAGCTATATAATCAGGGACTTGTCACTCAGTCATTCCTAGGAGGATGTCCCTTAGCCTAACGGATTACCCATAGCCACACCGTGTATCTGTTTGTAAGCAAAGTAAACATTTCTTTCTTCTTCAAGCAAGTTTATGGTTTCCTCAATATTTAATTCCGCAAACTTTTTGCTTGCCTGGACAGCCTCGGCTAAAACCGGGTAAATTATTCTTGTGTGCATCTAAGGTGTGGGTTGAAGATTTATTTAATGATAGTTTGTGTCAAATGAACGGGTTGTTTCCGAACTCCCCTAATTCTGGATTCGTAACGTTCACGTGAAGTTCACTTATCTTGTTATTCGCAAAAGGAAGGTTTTGCAAACACTGACTTTTCACAAAGTGGACGATTTAATGTCATGACAACGGTGAAACGTTTTCAATAGTCTGAAAAGTTTGTAAAACTTAAACCACAATTCAGCAAAATTTGGGTGTAACTGTAAAAGTTGAATACCTTACTAACGCACAAAGAGCTGCCATGTTTGTTAAAAACATTTTTCCTACGTACCTTAATTTTATACATCCCATTAAAACTAAGATTATCAGGCTGAAAAGTTGTTTTGATATTTCTGGCCCAAGTTTGATCTCAAAGGTCAGCTGTTTTACAGAGTACTGAAGAGTAGTCGGCGATTTGGTTAATTGCAAGTTGAACGGCACTCACATTTGATTGCAGCTTTCGCAACCCGATAGGCATTCCAGCCAGCCTCTTTAGAACCGGAGCACAAGAATTGAGTTTCACACTCATTAAAGCTCGTCAGTAGAGCACATCCTTACTACGCCCGAAACTAGAACTGCGGCCACGCTTTCACAATTGGAGTTAACAGACAGTAAATGTGTCTTCTATCGAGACGATCCGGCAACCTGATAATTACTCAAAAGCAAAAAGAATTGAGCGTTCACAGATGATAATTCGGTAATGCCTAACGTGAGGTCAATGACGCCGTGGTAAACATAATTGCCTCATGAACGGCATGGCCAGAGCTCTAGTTCCGTCAGTGAAAAAATGTGCACTACTGACGAGCTTTAATGAGAGTGAAACTCGAACATAGTGCTCCGTTTTCAAAGAAGGTGGCTGGATTTTCTATCTGAATGCGAAGGCTGGGATCAAGTGTGAGTGATGGTCGATCTAATATTATATAGAGGTTGATCATAGAAGAGTTCAAATTTGCCTGTAATTTTCTCACATTAACGGGAAACTGTCCACTTGAGGGTGTTTTTATTTAAATGGTACCTGACAAGTCGAAACATACAAAAGAGAAATGAATGGGATGTATTTAGTTACATATCAAAATAAACATGTACACTCAAGATTTACAATGCGGCTTCTCTAACCAGTACTAATAGTTAAGTGTGTATACCAGTCTCCGAGTAATTTCAAGAAAATCAAATGACAGTCGTATGCAAGTGATCTTCGTTGTTGTCGATTCCACTTGGTCAGGAGAAGGTGACAGTCAATCTGATGAAATGTCTATAAGTAAAGACGGTGTTAATGATCATCCATTCACAATGGATCTCCTGGTGACCAGTGGCTGAGAAGATATGAGCTTCGCTTCACGACAAAAAGATTTTTTAGAAATTCTTCAGAAACTAACAAAAGTAATAATTTTAAAGTCATGCGCAGGTATGAATTCACTTCAGATGGTTTAGCATTCAAATGGAAATTAGCGTATGATTTATTTTTTGAGTATTGATAGTAATCAACCTGTGAGTATGAGGAAATTGGAAAGATTAAGGAACAGACACCTTCAAAAAGAAACTGTCAACAATATCGACTGCATTTTTCAGTATACACTGACAAACGGCTCATCATTAGCATTACTTAGGGGATACAATGTGTTTCATGTAAGACAAGAATTATGTAGACAAACTGGTTAAAAACTAGGTGTCAAGCGTGTAGTCGAGTTCATCTACTAGCAATTTACTCATGACATATTCTCACAAAAGATTTCAAACTGGGCAGTAAAATAGCGCCGGTTTAAGTTTGGTCACCTAAACTAAACAATGTTTACCTCTTAAATACAGAGGAGTTTAAGAGGAATGAACCTCCTCTGATATGTCGACAGTATACCGAGGGCTGCCCAATTTACCACGGCCTATCTAAATAAGCTGCTAAACGAAGGGTTGTAAACAAGTTATAGATCTTTTTGTGTTTGTTTTGTTTTAATGCAAGCAATTTTCTGTGTGATGCACGAATAGCAGCTTGATGCATTCAGCTTAAGAAAAGGGTTCATTATTGCGTTAAAGAAAATTTCAGAATAATTACAACCAAAGCAGTCATAGTATAAAGTAACTTCCAGACTCACTATTTTGGTCCCTATTGCACAAGTCGGTGGAAAATTGCATTCATGTAAAACAGTTCTTTAATGCATGGATAAGTTGATTTAATTTTTCGCTCTCAAAATGACACTTGTTGCAGCGTGAATGAAAGCCTTCGTTCGAGCACTTGTATTTAGATATCAGGAATGAAAATCAAATCAGCCGTGACCTTTCATTTTGAAGCATACTTACTTTGAACTCGGATTTTCTAAACCGTAATAATAGCAGACGGGTATCGACACAACAAATATTACGTAATCTGCACTGTTATCACTAGCAATTTTGGCGAATATGAATCTAGCCGTTTGCAAAGTTTATCGCTGATAATCCTAGTCGCTGGATTAGCATTGCCCAGATTATTCCTACAGTACACAGGCTTTGACCGAATGCACTACACCTAACAGTCATTCTAATTTTGTTCAATGTTCATAAACAACTAACATCGCAAACCTGTCAATTTAAGTATGGTCTATTCGCATGCTGGAGAAACGGTAGTGAACTAAACTAATCACCATTCACTAACAGTGTATGACAACCTTTCATTGCACCTGTTTCACAGGCAGGAGCATGTTTGTGTCGGTCCTGGAATTGAGGACAGACTTGATGTTACCGTGAAATCAAAGATAAGTTGAAACGCATAGGTACGATGGCGACAGGTAGATGGGCGTTGGTCTAATCAGACCCTAAACAATTTGGCTGTGTTAGCTGACTTGGTGAGATAACAACAGTTCGATAGTGTGGAACCAGTGTCATACCATCGCTAGCATCTTTAACACCAAATATCCAATGAATATATCCCAAATGATAGGTAATAATTACAGCCAGGTGATAAAACGGGTTGAGTCTTGTGAGTGACAAGAATGACTGACATTTTGCTTTGTTCCTTAATTACCGATACGGAAGAGACAAATTATGGTTGTACGGCATATATGTGATACACTTATAAATGAATTTTTAATAGACGTTAGTTTACTTTTCTTTTCGAACGTAAAATCACTGTCATTTTTCATTCCGACAGAGTTTGTAAGAAACACGTTCCGTTTATTAGAAGTAGCTTCAATACAAGCAAGATGAGACGTCCGTAAGTTATTTGGGATTTTAGTGGAATTTCTAGGTTTCACCTTGAATTCACAGATTTCAACAAAGTTAGCATAAACGTCCATCATCTATTAGAAAAACGTTGTCAATCAGGCTACTTAGATTAATGCTTTCACATTGTGTTCCAGGCTATTCACTGCAAAAGTATTCCGAAAAATACTGTTAACTATTTAACCAACACCGTAAACAGATCGTTCAGTTTGCACATACATACACACAATTCTTCAAGCGATACTCAACATCTGCTTAAACAAGCTGTACCCTGTCATTATTGGCTGACCGAACATCGGCTTGTTTTTGTCCACACTAACTGTCGATCTACAACTGACTGGGACATGTTATGGCCAACAGTATTTCTTAAAGAATTGGGGGTTGTTTCTGTTCCTCCATTACTTGTTTATCATTCGTATAAGAAACACGTAAATGTGTTTCACTTCCGTTCCAAAGTTTTTCGAATATTTGCAGAAAAACAATCAAAAATGCTGTTGTGCTACGTGTGTGACGGCTGCAAGCCATAAGGTCAATAACGTGTTGTTTATTCTGTCAACAAAATTGTTTTCTGTTCACTGATTGAAAACAATCATCGGTTTCTGAAATAATTTTCTTCCTACTTATCCATGTACGCCTTTTTCACAGGAACACTTATTCCTACCTTGGCATGAACAGTGGACTCAGCTTAGGTCTATTGTATCAAATAATAGCATGGTGGATATCACATCTAACTCTGGAGTTGTACAATAAGGATAGCCTAGTCAAAATCACAGTGTTCCCAACAAATTACGGCTTATTTCACTTTGAACAAAACAGCTTGAGAACTGCTGAAATACACCGAAAAAATGTGTTTAGAGTGTATTTATATACTCAGTCGTTCCTAGGCTTATTCCATTTAAAGTCCGTCCGCTCTTCTGGTAGGCATTTTGTCTTTGATTTAGCACTCTGAAAATTAATAATTTCTAGTCAACGTCCAATTACCAGCATTTTAGCAAGCATAGAACAGGTTTCATGTCTTTGTAATGTGTAAAACAAACCTAATTAACAAAAATACGATCTGTACGACAATTTCGCAAGAACATTTATGTTATTCAATGACCATGTCACCAGTTTCAAAATTTAATTATCAGGGACACTATAATTGTGGTTGTTAAACTGTGGAGAAAGTGGTCCAGTTACCTCGCCATTTAGATTTCACTGGTGAGTGTCACTGTCATATTCAAAAGATATCTACAGAGTTAATCGGCTGTTTATTGATACATACTTTTAAGAATACCAGGATTAAAAATGAACAAATTCGAGAAATTACTTCTATCAGAGAAAAAATGAAGTTGTAAAAAACTAGGAACAGAGTGATTGTTCTTTTAGCGAGCGATGATGAGCTTAGATAAATCATTACATTCGCAAAGTAGCGTAAAACCTATTGCTAATTTTGAAATAATTTAATTCATCCTGTTCCTCATAAATTTATCTTTGGATGTTAGAGCTGCTTTGGCATTCTGTACCACGGATTACTGTATAAAAATATAACGGAATGTTGTGGTATTTTCAGCCAATTATACTTTACTAGAGAACGCAAAGAAAGCAAGTTATCGCAGTATTGACAGGACAGTCTTTGGAGACATGTGAATGACACTGAAAGCGGTATATATGCGCTGGTTTAATATGCATAAACGGAACGTTAAATATACTATCTGGACGAAAGAAATATAAAATCAACATGAGATGGATGAGACTGAGTTTCACGTGGAACCGTAGTGTCCACAGCTGAAACGTTTGTTCATTTTATCTCACACATGTTCGTGGACAAACCTTCATACATACATATACCAGTTTTAACTCCCTGCTATTCACAGGTTACACGTAGTTCATTCGTATTTTCCATGTCCGTCGGGCTAAAAGCTCTTGAACATTTCGGATGTCAACCAAGTGGGCTGCTTCCAACCTTCAGTCATAAGGTATATCAGCCACAAAAGTTTATGTCACATAACCCCACACCAGAACTGTAATCTTCTTTGAGTTGTCCGCGTTTGTGAAAGATTAACGTTCGGAGCAGCACATTTTTAACTGAAATGCCGGCTCACAAAAGCTGTTGATGAGAATATACTGATTTTTAAATACATCATAACATGTACACAAACCATTCGGACTGTTGTAGCACGTGTATCAACAGGTTTTTGCTAATATTCACATAAAATCAACGTAGAAACCGGATTTTATGATGTATAAAATCGGATATTCTCTTATATGTATGGTTTCCGTTCAGATGTTCTTCGCACAGACTGTATTTACTAACAGGTTACAAACGGAAAAATGAGAAAAACTGTTAAGTTTATTCTACTTCACAATTTACATATGTCTGTATCTTCTTCACTCAGAGTAACTTCAAGTTGATTAACCTTCAGTGAAAAACTACTGGATCAAGATGTTGAAAATTTGCACTAAATGACGACAGATAAATTTTGGTGAAAATTATGTGTAGATGGGTTTTGCGAAACTTGGCGACACGTCTGATAATTGGATCATAATGTACAGCTGGTAGATTGTTTTGCTGATTCGAAATAAAAGCCTGTCTACAGGCTACATAGCTTTGAAATTATTCAACGATATCAACCGACACGCTGTCTCATAGCAAAATTAATGACATCAATATATCTTGGTGGTGTAATAAGTAAGGTTTTTGAGAACAATTTGGAAGTGATTGTCTAGGGTTCACGTTTTGGAAAACGTAACGGTGTGCGCAAAACCAGCATTTTTCAACTACTGAACAATGCGACTAATCTACAAAGCATTTCACAGTCAACATAAAAGCAACATCTACACACCATAATAGTCGTATAAAAACAGCCAATAAAATAATCCGATGGATTCATCGAGAACATACAGAAAAAACACGCTTGAATCTAGCTGTGAGAACATTGCTAAAAGAATATTGTTACTCGGATTACTGAAAAAGTGCCTAACCCAAAGTAAAAATCAACAGTAGAAAGAGAGTTACAAACTCTCTCTGATAATAAAAAATTGTTTTTTGTTACATGGTTGAAAGAGGCTGCACGTGAAACTATCACTCGAGATTGCCGTTGAGTAGTATAGTCTAAAGCAATCTGCATCAGTTATTTTCACAAGGAACGCAAACCAGTTGCGGTGAAAACAGAGTTGTCCACCACAAGTCATACATTGGCTCAACTGTCAGCAAGAACAGTAATATAAATGGTCCACACACAAAAACATCGACTATGGCAAGTTCATTCAAACGATTACTGGTTACTTTCTGTCTCAGACATTGCAAAACTTGATGAAGTACGTCGTTACACTACGACACAATATACTACGTCTTGTTACATGAAACCTGACCTGTTTGGTTGGTTGCCGTGCTCCCAAAGCAAGGTTTTTCGGTAAGTTTTATTAAAATTACGCTCAGATTAAGGTAACATTTTTTCAATTATTACGCAGTATTCTCTGTCTCAAAGGGACTTACGTACTTTTCACAATGGTTTGTAAATTCACTGTCGAAACAAAAGAAATCTATATGAAAGTTGTAAACTATTGTGACCTCGTCACACCATGGGCAACGCTTTTTGCTATTACCGCGAAGAGCATTATATTCACAACTGATTGACCTAAAAATAAATAGCGCATTCAATGGTTTACCAAACATCTTTTGACTAGGGCGCGTAATTACATGTTATCAACACGTTCAGCTAAACTTGTAGCAGACGTGGTTTATCGGACGATTTGTGTCATTTCACTGATGCCTCACAGAAGTCACTGAAGGGTCGAACGGTATCACTGGAGGTTGACCCAGATATCATAAAAACACTAACTGTAAACGTTCATGTTACATTATTCTTGGAAAAAAGGCTCAGTGAATCTTAAGAAACAAAATCATACACCAAGTGCCAAAAAATGAAAATGCACTTAAGGTTCTTTTTTTAAGCAAACTAGCCGTGTTTATAGGCGAAATTCGTTTGAACAAAATAACAATCCGCTGCTACTATACAAACGATTTTCACAGAGTGTGCTAGTTCGCGTGTTCCCACACTTGTTGTATGATGAAGCTCGCTGAAATTATAAATTTATTGTATGGGCACAAGAGAAAACGTCACGCAGCCAGATTAGAGAACCAAAATCAGAATTGGTTCGTTGCTCCATCATTGTTCAGCAATGCTGACCAAATGTATACTTTAAGTCCAATAAGAAGTGTCAAGTTCAGCCGCAGAAAGATTCTTCGGCAGAAATGCGAAGTTTGTGTAGCCAATGATTATACGTTACTAGTAAAATACTGAGTGCTGTCAACGGCTGCGAAGCCAGTAAAGTATAGTAATGCAACATTCAATCGTTTCGACAATGAAATAATGAAAACTCCGCCAAGTTTGCAATATTTTAATCGATCGCTTTTTGTTTTCCAAAGCACCATCCGGTTTACAAACAATAAACATTTAAAACTCTAAAGAAACTGTTCTCAAACCGTTTCTTTACACACGTTTGCTTACACAGCGTCAAGTTTAAAAACATTATATAATGAATGCAATTTGCTTATTGTGTTACTTGACTGCACATGAGTTTAAAATACTAAACGGGAAGCGAAAGTGCGGGTGAACGACATGTACAGCGGTAGTTTTTGCTCTAGCATTATTTTCACTCAACAAGCAATAACAGCAATGAATCCTTTTTTGTTTCACTTGAAATCTGACAAGTCTATGCAAATATTAAACAAGCATGGGGTAAGCAAATCGGTCCGCAGTGACATTGCGATGAATGTTAAACAATTATGAGTATCCGATCATTTTATCTCTCCTCAAATACAATCTTACTACACGGACGTGATGAGTTTATATAACTGTCAGTTTCAGTTCATTAGAGAGAATTCCAAGCAGGGTCACACAGAACGCCATTAATATGCAAATATACGGATATCAGATTATACAGGGTCAACAAGTTTGTGGTTAAATTGGGTGTTCAGCGAACGGCAGTGCAGATAGTGACACTCTTGTGGCAATCTTGTATTCTACCCAGGTTCCAGTTTTACCTCGTTAGTGGGAAACAATCAAATCATGTTTCGTAAAAATGACATACCAAAAAGTGTGTTAGGAATGTGACAACTTAGAGGATCATGTTGAATATATCTTGCACCTGTTCCACTAACTTATCTGTAAAGCAATGAAAATAAGTGGAGAGAACTGGTAAAATCTGAAGGTAATCCGTTACCCAGTTGTGAACTTGCTATCAACGATGACTCGATTAATTATCCGCTAACGTTTACTGCCGCATTCATGTCGAGTATCTCAATTCAAACGATTGCCTTTCGTGAATTGCTCCCCAACTTTCTTACTGGGTTATCTGCAAACTAGAAAATCTTCCTGAATGTTTTGCAGATACACGGTAACATTTGATTTTTACAACCAATACTCAGGAAGTGAAAGTGAAGGGGAAGATTTGGGTCACACCATAGCTTTGTTATTTCAGGTAAAAGCACATTCTATCTCAAAAATGATGCATACTGTTTAAATACAAACCAGCAAGTTATCTTCTCAAGTTTCACAAAGTTTTTATAGTTTCGAAAGTCTGATGAAACAACAGAAAGTTAGGCCCAGGTATCATTGTATACCAAAAGAGCAGAATGGACTTTACAAATCGTTTGTGATATAAAGAGACGCATCGCAAATTGCTGTAAAGTGCACGAAGAGTTCATAAACATCTTGCATTGCACACTGACTGAAATTTGAGTAAAAAGTACCAATAAAAGCATGCCTTATTGAGGCATTCTATATTTCCGAATATTTGTTCCAGAAACAATCACAGTTCTTGTCCTGTCTTGGAAACAAGCTAGAATTTCCCCCGCATAGCGTTCAAATGGGAAACAATAATTTCAAGAATATAAGTTGTGTCAATCATTAAGAGAATCGACAACAATTTTTATCTTTCTGCAACAAATGGTTGACATGTTTCATTGAAGTGTAATCCTCTGTCCATTCGTGTTTTCACTTCATGTGGTGCGTGAGAAAGTTGGGTCACAAAGCTCATGCTGTCTTAATTCTCATTTACTCATTTCTGTTTAGCTCGTCGTAAGAAACGTTTTCCCTGAACTCCTTAGATTGTCTTAACACTGCTGGTTTTCTCCTGGCATTTTTGATTACATCATTAGATTGAAGACGTTCTAGCGATTGTCTGTACTCTACGTATAAAATATGAACTCCTACTTCCATTGATCTCCTTGAATAACAACGCAGCATTTTCTTTTTATGTCAGCGAGACCTCCATCGTGATCAGAAAGTTAGCTTTGTTCACTCTGTGTTCCACCTGGATGCTAATCGTAGAGTATACTTAGTCTAATTATCGGTAAACGTGCGCTCCAAAACTGGTGTACGGTTAACAAGTTTTCCAGGTTTGGTAACTGATATTTTGTGCAGTCTGCCAAATTTATGAAGAAACTCACATTCCAGTAGTATTGCTGGGTTTAGTTTTTATCAGCACTTTATAGCGTTGGATTAACTTGCATCCAAGTTACAATTCGCGAGGAACCACCTGCTTAAGTGGAATTCGTTTAAATGTACGTGCATAATTTCCATGCATCCCGTTTTACTGCTATTTTGGTTTTTTCTATTTCGATCGATTTTCACATAAACCTGATTTATTTTCTCAAAACCATTAAAAAGTAATTAGATAATTTCCTCTGGCTGTTCACTGCTCTGTCCAAAAAGTTATTTTGTTTTATTCATAGTTAACTTGTGAATTAGACTTCTTGTATCAAATGTTGGTTATCTGCTAAAGACTTGAGTATATGAAATCCGACATCTTACTGATCAAGAGGTAAGAAATTCTCTATCAGCTTAACTCCATTTTATACTAAGTACAAAGGTAAAAACCGAAATAGTTGAAAAGGCCCAATGACGATAAGCTACTGAAACCAAATAGGCCTGATGAGTAGTAGGTGGTTTCGGTTTTCATACAGATTGAACATTACCTACAATTGATGGCAGCTGTCGCATTCCCATAGACTTTCCAATCGGCCTGTTTTAAAAAATGCACTAGACTCAAGTTTCGCTCTCAGTAGAGCTCGCCGGTAGTGCATATCCTTGGCACTGCCGGGACTAGACCTCCGGCCACGCTTTCTTGAGGCAGCCGTGATGACCACTGTGCCAGCGATCTCATATAAGGCATGACAGACTCATCATAATTGAACGCACTATCGACGAGCTCTAATGAGAGTGAAACTCGAGTCTAGTGTTTCTTCTCGCAAGGTGCTGAATCGAAAGTCTATGGATATGCCACAGTTGTAATCAATTTTGGGTGATGTTCAATTTATACGAATGGACATGATTTACCTTGAACAATAACTTACTGATTGTGATGACCACATGTTACCAAACAGAAATAATCAGTGTATGTTCAAGCAAAATCTCTGTTGAGACCATTAAAAACGTGCGTGTATTTGTGCAGATAAAAGTATGCACCTGATCGTCACCGCAACTAATGTACTGTATCATTGAATGTTTCGTATAACGTTGAAATAGATACTTCTTCGAAATGAGCAAACTTTTATTTGCCAATAAATTCTCTGGGTAATAATGTTAAGTAACAAATTCTGATGAATGTTTCCAAGCACATACATTGAAGTTATTGTAGAGCGAGCGAAATACATTTGGGATGCAGCTGTTTGAATAGGAGTGTCACACGACCTCACTCCGTTTTTGAAACTTCATAGGCTTAAATGGTCATAGACTGAATATAACTAGATTCCACTGAATTTTACACAGCCTACTTTGGAAGAAAGCGTTATACACTAGTTGTATGCTCATATTGGAGGGTACCATTTGTGAATATTAGTGTCCGGACCAGAACTTGCACTCCAACCTTCATGACTGCGAGTGGAATGTGTACGCCACAGCGCCACTAACCTCGCAATAGACAAGAGTGAATAATCTTACCCAAAAGATCAACCATAACCTTGTGTAAATACGTTTAAACTTGCTTGATAATTTCGAAAGGCGAATGACCAGAATTTCGAAACAGACCGACTGGAACGTCTATCTGTGTGTGACAGCCGCGACCAGATGTGGGTGACGTCCTACTTACAATAAATAAGCATAATCGCTGTGTTAACTCTAATCAGCAAGAGACAGATTGAACCAACTAACCTCAAGGGGTCATTTGTCCAACCGGCAACAATCTAATTTTCCAAACTTCAATTATCACTTTAAACAGATGGTTCTGCTATCAGGTACGGGTGTCAATTAAACGTGTGTTATTCCAAGATCCTCGCCGAACTGGCAGAAGCTTGAGTTACGGTACGAAGTGGGCAATAGTTAAGCTAGCTTAGATAAATTAGACTATTTGCAGTCAGGTCAACAACTGTAGGTCACTTCCGAATTTTGTGCTTACAGTGCCGCGACCCACGTTGTACGTTAATCCAGAAGGCAGGAGTGATAGGGTCAATCCAATGCAGATAAGTAACCGTTGACCTTGTTTAGTTACATAAAGTGTAAAATGACAACAGTCAGGAAAGCCCAGTAGGTTTGACACGAACTATGGGAAATTATGCTAGGCACCTTTACCAACGATGAATTTTCACAATAAATGACAAGTCTGCTAGTAACTAAACAATCGTAACGTGCAGAATATCATGTAGAACAGTAATGATAAACTGACTCAAACAAATAGTTTACGTTATTTCAAAATTTTGGAGCTTCATTTCCTTTCGATAGCGTATGTCACTTTCCTGGTATCATCACAGATAACAATACATTTGTGATTGCTACTGATGCTTAACTGCCCAACAATCATGGGAAATAAAGCAAGCTCTGGCCAGCCAAAATAATAAACAACAGAAGGGAAAATGAAATGACTTAATCACTAGAAATAGCTACTTCTAAATTGAAGCGTTCCATATCAAAGTGTTTAAAACTTGCAAAGAAACAACCGAGCGTGCGATGTGTGACAAATGACATTCTAAAACAATAGAGCTTACATTCACGTATGGGATTTGCCAAACTTAATTACACATGCCCAAGGCGCTGACTAAATTGTTGCTTGGACTAGAGTGTATTCAGGGAGAATGGCAAACAGAATAGATTATAAGTCGGACACCACGCAAATCGATTTCAAATGCGATTTCTAATGGCGGCAAATTTTTTCCACCATTCATCGTCAAGCCAGCCAAGGTACACAGTGCGGAACTTGTTGTGATGACAGTCATCGAGGACGAGACTCCTTGATTGCAGTTAAAAGGAGAACTAATTCGTCTGTTTTTGCAATTACAACAAATTTGATTGGAAAGTGTGCTTCGGATACCACGTTCAACAAATATTGCAGCACATCACGCAACGGAAAATCTGGTAATCCTACGGATGGTAACAATACAGCATATCACACACCAAATTACTTTCCATGAACTCAAATCAGTTGAAACAATTGGGCGAATTCTCGTCACGGATAAAATTTACTTTAGACTAAAAAGTCCCGAGCAGAAAAAGTATGAGTTTGGCCTATTCAGCAGTAATACAGCGTCGTCAGAACATTATCACTTAGAAAATATGCCATCTCGAAATATTTCACACTATGAGTTGGGCATCTGAACCATCTGTAAGGAAAGTCGCTATAAAGTAGGCATCAGTATAAAACACGAATTGTCCATATTGAAACACTTTGCTTTCGGTTTTACGAAACACCCTTATGCTAACATTAAGTGTATCAACTGGTAGAGCAGCTGGCCTCTTGTTAACACCTAAGAATCTTAGTGAGCACGTTTTTCAGTCCAGTTCATTGTTTTCATCCGTCATGATTTCTACTCGTACAGAGTGCATCACAACACTAGAATCCAACCAGTGAGAGAACAGAAAACGTTGAGTGTACGGGCGTTAGGTCATCTTACAGTCCTCTTCGGCATGAAACGCCCGAATAAAAATTAACAACGTTCACTAATGGCTAAAAATAAGATGAGGTGACGAGAATGGTTGATGTCAATTGTTATTCCAATTCTGAACGGTCACAGAAAGAATATTATAAAGTCTGGCTTAGTTATAAAGCAGTATCTCGATAGTGAATATCCTTATTGATTAAATGTCTTACCAAGGAGTTAAAATTTTTGTTGACTGAGATGTTTGTGCCAGGGACACCTGTGGACCCCGTGATCTCAGCTACCCAGAGAAGCGACCTACAGCAGAATGCATGCTGGTACGTGTGCACGAAAAATTCGAGTGAGTAGTTCACAGCAAAACTAAACCTTATGTAGTTTGACGGCCTGCGCATCTCGACAACCTACTGGGCCAAACTAGACGGTCTGACGGCTACACCGACAGAGTCATTCATACCAAGCAGGTCAATAGGTAGAGATCTGACAAATCACAGTCTCCTGGTCCTCTAGGTTTGGGGTTGGAAGAAAGTTGGCACCTTTTTCGGGAAGTTCGGATATACTGCCACCGACCTACTAGCTTGTGGTAGAGGCTTCGGTTGAGAACCATAGTCGTTCTCCTGTCTAAGTCTGAGAACTCTTGTAGTATCTCAGCTTACACACAACCTTGAATTTTTACAGCGAACAGGTTAGGAGGTGGGTGTTTGGTAGCGGTTGTCAAATGAATTCTTTTGTTCCGTCCTTATACTTGCACAGTCTTAGATGGTTAGGCCACGTGCTAAGGATGCCAGCTAGTCGACTACCACACTGATCACTCTTTGTTGACGCTGAGGCTGACTGGCGTAAAGTGGGAGGTTGACAGCTGATGAGATGGCGTGGAGTCGTTCACCAAGGATTTGACAATTGCAAGTCGGGTTCATCTCCCAGACTGAGAGTCTCGCGACTCACAGAATAGATGGCCGCGCATGTTGAGTGAGATAGCGGCTAATCGAGCTCAGTAGTACGAATGTTGCGTTGTTTGGTCGAGTTGTGTACGAATTGAGTATATTTAGTGACGCGGGGCAGTGAAAGCTGTAAGCAAGCTGTCTTGCTGAGAACGCCTTGCGTTCACCTAGAGCTCGGTTGTTTGCCTCCAATGTGTAGGCACCCTTATGCTGAAGATTTGAGTATAGACATAGCTATTTTCAAAAGTCAGTTTCCTTCCACTCCTCTTCTGCCTTTTTTCCCTTTCTGTACACGGTTTGCTTTTTCTTCATGGTTGTGTAGCAGTTAAGCACCAGTGAGAATCACTGGTGTATTGCTGTCTTTGATGATGAGTGGTTCACTGAACGGTTTACAAGTAAATCCTTTAACTAATAAGACATACCTTCATAATTCTCCTCAGTCTTCGGTTTGGAGCATTTAAATAAAAACGCAACTACAGCGTTTACGGTTCACTAAACGACGATTGCGCTTCCCTTCTGTGTGAGGCGTGGCAATGATCCTTCATAATACCTTGAATAAGGAAGCAAAACTTGTTAATTCGCATATACTAAGACAGGTAACTCTACCAATATCTTTGTTACAGGTGTTCTTGTATATACCTTCTGAATTTGGCCTTCATATGAAATACGATCTTTGTTATGAACCACACGAGATCAGAGTTTGTACTGTGTGCACCACCCCATGGTGAGAAAATTTGCGATAGTAGTTACGTGTGTATTATGAATCTGGTAAGCTTTTCGTTGAACCGAAATGACAAACCATTTTTGGTCCCCTCTGCCTTTGCTTATAACAAAAAAACAATTGACCAAACAAATGTCCAGTCAACGTTTTGATCACAGCTTCTACAAATTACCTCTGGCAACCGTAAACAACAGCTCATAAATTGGAACTTCACGTCATTGACTTCCTGCAATCTCTCCGTATATAAAAACCGTAAAGTCTGTAATTCTGATACGGAATAACCATTTGAAAATCATTGCGCTATTCAAAGCCTATTCCGGTAAAACCCCAATGAATCGATGTGGAATATGATTCAGAATACTGAATCTTTGGGGAACTTTGATTCAGTCGCATTTTGTGATCATATAACTGATGCAAAAGTATCTGATACTATTTCATCACAAAGCTTCAAACACTTATTGAACAGCAACCGAATCCGTAATCTCCAAATGACACAAGATTTACACTGTATTTGGTTCCACAGTATCCCGATATGACAACTAATTTCATATTTATTGAGTTTTATTTAACCTGAAGGTAACACATAAAAAATGAGCTTGTTCACCATGTTTTTACTTTGGAATTATCAAATTCTTATTTTCGATTTTGATCAGCTATGGTCAATGGGATCTGCTACTTCTGATCTCAAAATTAACCGCCTGGCCAACTATCTGGTTCAATGGAAGTAATTATGAAAAACCAGATCAACCAAACATCGAACGACCTTCAGAATGACGATACAGACACAAGCTTTGGCAACAAGACTGAATATTCTTCCCAGATCACCAGTATCATCAACCACCACAATAGCTTGTTTGGCAAACGTACAGCATCTTCAAAATCAGTTGACAGACGAGATATTTTTGACAGACCGTTGGCGGGAGTAGTAATTATTGCCGGTTTCTTTATCGCTGTTTTTGTAATTCTGTCCATTGTGATATTGATCTTCTACAAAAAGCGCAACACAGTATTTGTGTTTGAAAAGAGTATCCACAAAGGTCTCTACGATCCTAGCGATCGTTCGGTTATCATAGGACAAACGTCCAGGGCACGAAGTTTGGCAAGCCGCTATGTGGAACCCAGGAAAGATAGCGATCAAAACTACACCAATAGTGAAGTAGATTACGACGAAACGGATGATGATGATGATGATGATGATGATGTGGAATTTATGGACAATGTGGACTACGCAATAATGAACGACGGACTTGCAGTAGGACGACACCAGAGTCAAACCTCCATGCCGAGAGCATCCTACAGGTTGCCCAATAAAAATGACCTTTATATAAATCCCCAACTGCTGCCTCATTTCCATGTAAAATCCTCGCTTGTTAAAACTTCGACACACTCGAACACAAATAACAAAACTTCCATTGATCCCACCACAATGTCCGCCAATCAGGTGAGCGTTCATTAGATAGCTGAGTTTCTAATGAATGGTTGCATGATGTTAACGATATGATCACATCTTGACAACATTCACTGCACGATCGTTCGGCGACTTATTTGTCTAAGTTCATTATGTGAATTTATTCCACGATAATCCTTGTTCAAGTTATACAACCTTTCGGTATATAAGTTCAAGACTGAGAGAATGTTTAATCTTTTTCATACTAGTGAAGCTGGCTATAGACGTTTTAACACAATCTACAGTTCTTGTTTTATTAACTCAGTCTGTCTAAATTTCACTATAAATAGGTGTATGGTAAGGATTTGTCTCTTCTCAAAGGAAGATAAACAGGCCTGCAAAGTGTAAAGACAATCCTTGTCACTTAATACACTGCACAAGTAGTATACACCTCTGATCGAAGAATGGACAAGATAAATTACGGCGGTCAACCACCAACGTATTCAACATGCAATGTGAACGGTATACGTTCTCGATTTGTTTCAATTTCATTTACAAACAATTACTGGCGGATACGGAACAGTGAGGGTGCTCTTGAAGAATAGCCTAAAGCCCTCCACTTATCAATATTTACGTCATCATGCACAGCCTCGCCTGACTGAATATTTTGTCCCCAGCACCGCGTACTACGATACAACACAACCAATTTAAAGAATTTTACTCGGAGAGGTCAATGTTGTAGGCTGGAATATAGTAGTACCAAGTCGGCCCAATTTCGGAAATCTCTACAGTGTGTCCAAGCCCATATTTTCTAAGGCATCACATCTAATCGCCAAGTTCCATGCAATTCCGCAATCCTAGAAACAGTCAGTCACCATGAACCAAAGCGTGATTCATTGAATCAAGGTTGAGAGCTCCAGTAAACTAGAGAAAATCAATTCTCTGGAACGAGTTGAAGTCCATAGAGGGCGACCTTAATAGGCAAGTACATTGCCACGTTAGATTGTCAGATATTTCTAGCTAAGTGGTTTTATAAGGAAATGTTGGCATAGTAAGTTTTCTAACTTTTAGTGCTGGTAACGTCAATGTGAATTGCTCCCATTAACGAAAGGTCACGTAAACCATGTAAACTGAAGAAATAAGCGACGGTAAGCTTCTTTATTCACTTCGTGCGAGTGGACAGTCAGATTTTACACTAAGCCTGAAACAGGACAACAAATGTTGTAGACACAACCGAATAATGTGGGTTGATCGCTCCAAACTATCCTGAACGAATTCTGACATAACCACGTATATTGTCCAGTGTCGCCATGTCACAAAACTCATTTAGAGGTAACATTGGTAGTTAATGGCAAGCGGTAGTCAAATTAACTGAAGAGAAACTTGAAATCTGACGTAGTAGTTGCTGTTTCAAGTATTATCACGTACCATCTGACAAGTTGAATGATACCGGTAACTGACTAACTAAGTGTTCACTGAATGACTAGCAGAGTAGTGGCTAGTATTCATATATCATTTTTATGTGGAATGAAGTTCAACCCTTTAATTGGGTATCAGCATCATCGACATAGACATGAAACAATGGTTCAGATTAACAAAAGCAAAACCTGAATCTTTGAAGTAAACCAACCTGAAGCTAATTTTGAACGTGAAGGCCGTGAACCTAATTAGCTGACATTTATGATGTTCCAATGGATTCATCCGTATTAGCTATTCCGATGACCTCACAGGTAATATTATCCTCTGGGTTGACTGATCCAAAATGGAACCATACAACGGCGGCCAGTAAAACACAAGCTGAGTAGGCTTTCGTAAATGATTAGGACATGTAAGCAGAGTGAAGAGCATAGAATTGTTGCGAATCAAGAAGTATCATTTGATCGTTGTGGTCAGCTGCCGTCCACTTCAAGTGACTGACTCTAGAGACCTCTTTGTGCTAATCACCTCGGCAGCTTTTGCACGACCTTCAAGGTCCGTAAGTTAGAAGGCCACAATTTTGTGGTTCGGAACACACTAATGGGGCTTCAGTGAGAGATCTTGCTTCATGGTATAGTTGCTCTGTACGTAGCAGGTTGCGAATACCTCATCAGTGGGTTTGAGAGGTATACTACAGCAGTTTAACTCGGGCGATTTGCCGTCATCCATCTCATGCGAACTTCGGACTCTTCCTTCAACTCCTATGACCCTGATGCCTAACCAAATATATATGTATATTTTGGATTTTCTCGCATCGACCCGCAGCTGGAATAAACTTCACAAAAGATTCTGTAAAGTGAGTAGCAAGTGATTTTGATTTATATGGACTGAAGGTCACTCGTAGTGAGTCATAACCATCCAATTCCGACGAACTTTTCAGTTAGCTTTTTTTGAAACCAGCACTACGCTCGAATGTTGATCTCGTTGCAGCTTGTTAGTAGAGTATCTTTTTGCCGCGGTCAAAAGTGACTGGGCTTTCATGAGAGAAACACGTCAATCTCCGCAATAGTGACTCATATAATACAAGACAGAACATAGCTAAACGTTTGCCTAGGACATTTTAGTCGTGTCTAATGTGTGCAGTAAGCTGCACAATGGTCAAAATGGTTGCCTCGTGACCGAGGTTCTAGTGCCGGTCGTTACAAAGAGATGTACTACCGACGAGTTCTAACAAGAGCGAAAATCGAGTCCAGTAATTCTTTCCGAAAGGGGCCGACTGTAACGTCTATGGATATGCGAATTCTGTGATCAACTGTTAGTGATGTTCAGTTTACAGTCTTCCAGAGGTGAGTGCTTAGTTTCGGAGAATTTCGGCTTAATATTTGGCTGATCGCACTCCAATCAGACATCATTCGATAAAGCGTTTGTGTAAATCGCGATGGCCGCGTTCGCAAAAACCCAAGTGTTTCCTTGAAGTGTTTGCGTGTGGTTTCACACACGATGTTTGAAAGACCTCTTGCACAGTGTTCAGACAAAGCACCTGTCAAAGGAAGACACTGTCGATGTGTGCCAGTTCGGTTTTCCCCATATATTTACTAACTCCTGTAATCAGCTGGTTATAGCTATGATTATTAATTAAAAGTGATCTTAAGGTGAGCTCCAGGCTGAGTGTTTACATTGTAGATGCTTCAGCTATCTGACGATCTTTCGTAATATTACCCATGATCGTTGAGTACCATTATTTAGCTTTTAAGTTGAGCTTACAAATACCCCAGGCTTATTTGTGTTAGTGTTGAGTGGATGATGGTCGGATTGACATCAATTGAATAATATTAGCATTTACCCTGAGATTTCTCAGTTGGGAAGGGCTTTTTAGTCCGTTTTTTCTCGGAAAGAGGCAATATGGAATCGACTTTAGTCTTGTCAGAGGTCATCAGTGGTTCACAACATTACTACGGACTGACTTTGAACTCCGGTGCACAAGTTTGTGAGGTGACCTTACTAAGTGTATCGAAAGCTTCAAAGGTATGTCAAAAACGTATGTGGGAAAGTTTGCGATGTCCAGTCGTCTGACGACTGGCTATTATTCAGTTACTTGTGTCGAACGCTGGTTGAATTATCTTCAAATGCTATACGACGACGGATTTATATACGAACATGTTGAATGAACTCTCAATGGTAACACGTTTGCTAGGGCGTAATGTTTATTTGTGTTCCTACTGTCTAAGTATGAAGTATATTTGTCCACCTATTAGCGAACGCAACAGATTCTTGCTGTAGACGTCAAATTTGATGAAAACGGATCCAGCTATTGTCTATCTAATGAGAGTCAACTTGCAACAGGCGATATCCTACATATTATGGCTACCTAAGTGAGGTTGCTTGCGAGGTATGTGATTGGTTGAAAAAATGTCATGTTCAGCCGAACGGACCGAATCACATTTGGTGTATCGCGTAAAATGCAACCCAATGTTAGAACGGTTTGTAGATCGGGAAATTTCTTGACCACAAACAAAATAACGCAACCCAATAAGCTAAGGCCCAAACAAAACAGATTCTTCCGAAAATAATGGTGAGTTACTCACAACTTATAAGGACTGGAGTTTTATAAACAGACTATTTTAAATCAGAAATGAGAGTATACGAAACTTACCGCCGCAACCTCCCGACCTGAGCTTAAACCAATAGAGAGTCTTGAGACAGTATTTCATGCGCTTTCAATTTTCCAAGTGAAATTTGCTATAAAAGTCGGTAGATCGCAAGCAAAAACAGCCAATTTGGAAAAATCCTGTACAAACAAGTAAGAAGCTAGTCGCTGCATATTTTTCTTTGGAATGTGCACAATGTAACATTCTAACACTTTCGATTCCTACTATTGTGACTGTATCTGTTGTATGATGATAGTCACAGATAAGTTGGGTTTCTCTAACGGCAATAATCAATTACTTACACACCAGTTGCGTCCTGAGAAGTTTTTGAAGTAAGCAAAAATAAAAGGTGAAAATTGATGTAATTCAAACAAACAATAAATTAAAGTATGTTAACGACAACAAAGTTACATTGATGTGATTGAACTTCCAAAGTGGCACTATTTTTTTATGTTTTGGACGTTAGGCGAGTATGCGTAATTCAGCATAAGCCCATCTTCCAAGTTGTAATCCTAAACTGTCTAGGTGCAAAAATTGCCCATCAGATTACTAACCGTTAAATCTGAGATATTAGTTTAGATAAGCTATGCAACACAATACAATATACAAAATGGAAATGAAATAAGCAGGAAAAATGAGTGCAGTGTTGACATCCATCCATTTACATCTCTAGATCCGCGCGTTTTTATTTTCAAACTGTTTTATCAATTTAATGACATCCGTTCGTCTCTATGCAAGTTATCTTAGATGACAGAATGATGATTTTTCAAACTCTGCTTCTCAGTTATCAAGGTGTATTATATACTAGGAAACAAACTTCATGCCTGAAAGTTAGTATCTGTGAGCTCACTTGAAGTCTTAGTCTAATATAAAATGTCAGCTGCTATTACGTTTGTCAGAAGGAGAATTCACTGTATGGTTCCTAAAATGAACCGACATAACGAGAGTTAACACTAAACACGACTAACTTAACACGTCCAAACGTTTAGTCATATTCGTTTGTGAATACTCATCAAGATACCATTTTGCCTCAATAGAAAATACAATTATATACCCAAAACTAGGAGTTCTGGTTGAAATCACACAAATCCGTAAAATTCCCGAGTGATATTTCGATGAGCCCCAGGGGATTTTGAAGCAATGTAAATCATACATCACTTAGGATTGGTGGTAACTTTCGCATAACTATAGGTTTGTTTTAAATTTTGCTCGTGTTAGATCTCGTCAGTAGTGTATTTTCTTACAGTGATCAGGAGTGAAAACCCGCTCTCACGAGACACTGCTGATAAGTTTCAACAAATATAGAAATCAAATGTAGTTTGGCTTCTCAGAAGTGGCTGGGTGAAAAGGTCTATTGAAATACAACATTTATCACCATTTGTGGATGACGTTCAGTGTATAATAACCAGAACACTGTTACTTAACATTAGTGAGAATTCATCAGCCAAATCTACGTTGTGTTCGAAAGGGAAAGCTTACTGACCACACATTCTCACAATACGCATAAGCTAACAATCTAAATCTTAAAATAAAATGTGTTCATAAGTTAGTATTAGTTATCTGCTTGGATGATAAGTCAAAGCTTCCAAATCTCATCCGAGCTAGCCATCAACGCCCAATGATCGGCACACAGCCAAACAGCGTTAATCTGTGTACTGTTATAAAAACACGGTTAGTCAGTCAGTCGGTCAGTCCAAACTGTACGTAGACGACACTGAGGTCAGAAGATAATTCCATCGCATGTTTAAGGGTTAACATCTTATTCACCTACTTATTTACTACTCTGTTACCTCGGTGAACATCGTCAGAACCAACGGTAACCACAGCCATTGTGCCCAAGGGTAGGGCTCACAGCTGAATATGATGTTGATCATGACCGTTTTGTGGGTCAGCTGGCGTCCTAGATTAGTCATCGTGTGTTGCAATGTTTTATGTGACGTGATAGAGACGCCTTTAACTAGATGGAGATATTGGCAATATGCCACTATAAACAAGGTTTGGCTTAAGAGCCTTTAATCTATTAGTCAGAAAGGGAGGCCATTAGGGAAGTGGTACAACGTAACAGATTTGACTGTATCAAAAGTTCTTTTGTGGGAAACGTTAGTAGAATTAAAATTTTGAAACTGGAGAAACATAAGCAGACCTCATGCTATGAAAAACGAAAGTCATTCAAGAGTGATCGCTTCTCTCAAACTAAAACAAAGTCTAGTTTGTTACCGTTTCCTATAATACGCAAATCTACTTCATACAGCATTTGGTCGGATCATGTTGTACGCCGAAGGTACCTTACAATACTAACTAAGTACAATACGGACAGTAGCGAGCAAGCATTTATCAAATTTATCAGCCAATCGTGTAGCAATTATCTCGTAACGTTCGGAATTAGTCTGTTATCATGCCAAACACAAAATTAGGGAATATATATATATGCTAGTTCCGCATGAAAAGTTTGTAAATAGCCGTGACCAATGTGTTTGTTTGTCTGGATTATGGTAACCTGACCAGCCAATAAGGACTGATTGATAATCTCTACCAAAGCTTAATGCATTCGGCTTCACAACTTGTGGCTTCGACTGTTTGCTGGTTATTTGTATGCAAACAAATTAACAGCAGTTAGCTACAAATGACTTGCTCTAACAGTTAGCTGACAACATTGTCGACATAAACTGAACTCTAGTCAAATTTGGTTATAATTTTCCAGTCTCGATATAGGTACTAGAACCTAGTATAGCTGTTGTTAGAACTAGTCATTAGTGTGAATCTACACAACGACCAGCAAGTGATATCTAGTTAATTCACGGTGAGGCAAACAAGTCGGTGATTGCGTCGTTTATTTAACGTCACAGTAAGTTAAACTATCAATTCTAGCTGTTTATCACAAGCGCCTACAGCTGCACAGCGTCTGCTTAGCTCAAACACAAAAATGAATTGTAACTATCAGTAATGTGTGTGCTGTCGTCTTTTAATCTTTGAATTTTTTTCTAACGTTGATTATTACATAAGCTCTATCCTAACATGGTTCACAAAACCACACATTATTTTATTAAACAATTTATATATAATCGTGTTGAAATATTAACGTGTTTATGATTGTGATGTTTAATCTCTCTGTTCGCTTGCATGTGTTTCAAACATGGACTGGGAAACTTTGACGTAAAAGTCGGAATCCAAATTTTCTAAACAAACGCGCACACCTGAAATTCTTTTACTGGATGAAAACCATCATTTCTCCGAACTAGAAGCTGTTCAGCCTGCTCTAACAAAATCATCAACATGAAGATACCAGGAAAATACAGTTTGTTTCCCCTCAAAGTGTACCCAAAACACATCGTCAGCTTACTTGGTAAGTTGAACATTGAACTGAACACAATAATAAAGGACTATTAACAGTTTCTAGTGATGGCGATATCACACTATAATTGACTTGTGTCTCCTTATAATCCCAAAACGACAAATTTGGGCTCAGTAGGTATCATTGTTTTCAAGACCTGGTTGTTTGCTTTCAGATATTGGAAATTCTCATGACTGCACACACTCGAAAACACAGCTGTTTACCGGTTGGGTCCCTCTGCAGCTGTGAATACAGAAACTCGCCACTTCACCACATACCAAATATTGTGGCTACATACTGCCCACTTCTAAACGCTAGTTTATACTAGCACTTATTACAAGAACATGCAATGCCCGTCATGTAATATACCACGCTGATTACTCCCAAATTGAAGTTATCTTCGTCATTGTACGGTCTGGTAAGGTAAAAGTAGTCTGAACAAGATTCGCACTAGTAACGTTTAACGTTGCAATTAAAATTTACCAGTCGTTTGACCATCAATCACTTGGGCATTATTTTCCGACGCGGTGTTTACTGTCGTTGATGTGTAACTGGTTTTCACTCAAGACAAAATCCACTTGCGCTGCATTTGGCATTAAGTGTTACTTACGACGCAATCAGACTTGACTGTATTACGTTACCAACAAAAAGCCACACATTAGTAGCAAATTACGTAGCTTCCTTGTTAGAAGTCTTTGTGGTGGAAATACCACTTGAGTGGAGGCAGGATTTGAATCTTGTTTTTTTTACAGCGGGTATCACTAAAATGCCAATATTCCTGTAGATATCTCTAACCAAGTTCCAAAAAATCAGGCTGGTTTTGTGGGCCAAACTGTGCGCTTGCTGTGAAGGACACATTTCACGAGAAGATATTTGGGCTGAAAGTGGCATTCATATATGCAGTTGATGATGTATGATGGAATGACTTAGGCTTTGGTGATGAAGTCCAGTGTCGTAAAACGCACTTTGACCAAATAAACAAGATTCACCGGTTGTTATGCGTGTCATTTGGGCCATCCCGACTGCAGGTAGTGTAATATGCAGTACGCTTATTTCAAGTTGAAAAACACTGGACAACAGAAAATCCATGGAGCCGTTAGATGTCGAACGGAGTATTTCTCGTGAAAATTCTCACAAGGTAATAAGAGATATATATGAGAACCTAAAGTGTAGGCTGATCGCTGACCGTGTGACTTGGCCAGGTGGCATAATCATATCTACCTACAACCAACAAAGCATAGCCAAACCTTATGTATATATATACGTTGCAATAATTGTAAATATGTGACAGACTTTAAATATCTTCACAAAAATGCACGCATATTTATTGATACATACATATGTATACTTACATACGTTCACAGACACATGTTAGTGTACACACATCTCCATGTAATTGTAGTAATACGTAGGGTTTTATTATATTTTTTTCTACTGTTGGTAAGAAAATATGTTTCCCGCTTGAGATATATCAATTTAACAGGGGTGATTTTACAAATATGCAACTGATTTCTACTTATATTCGTTAATATATGTATACACATATTAGGATAAGTACGTATACGCAAATTCATCACTGAATATACTTGTAAATCGATAAAGATGTTCACGAGTAAGTAGATGCTCATTTTTGGGAAGCATTTTCTACACACTTAAAGATCCTGAAAGGCGTTCATTATAAAATCACCGAACCCTCATAGAATAAATAGCATTCTCATGAAATGATTCAAATTACGCACTTTTGGCAAAACCATTTTATTCTGACAATATTCTAGTGTTATCCTGCTCGATATTTTCCCTCGCAGAACTTTCAATGTTTCCGCTGGCAAATAGAAAAATAGCCTCAAGGTAATTAACTTATACTTTCCTCTTCTAAGATAGGCATTCAAAACCTATGATAACATTTTTAATGTTGCGCCAAAACCGATACAGGCGTAGACCATGCGTGTATTAACCACTGGTATAATGTTAACCTTTCATCCGCTTGAATGAGTGACAACACTCCTGAGAAAGGCCACCCGATGTGGTTGAAACGTAGAGTATTACAACTTGCTCATAACGTTGTATTATTCTTAATCCATTTATCAATAGCCTGACTACATTTCAACAGACATTAGAGGACGACACGGGATGAAACCAAACAAAATGACAGAGGTCACATCGTACAAGCAATCACACTAGTGATTCCATAAACACATGCGCGCACAGGTACTCTACCAAAAATGCACAACGTAGAGAAACAATCGACTGTAGGTGCAACCATTTGTTTGAAATTCATTTTGAGAAAGGTTTTTTGTGACTATCGAGACCTTAGAATTAGAACGCATCTTGTAACACCGTTTTGTCATTGATTTCCCCGAACAACCTTCAGCTGAACTGCCGTAGAGATCAAGCTAACTAGGAAATAACAGAAAACTATAATACCATCTGCAAACACAAACTGGTCTTTATTTGGATATATAAGGATGAGACTGTAGTGCACCCTATATAAGTGATGGAAAACAATGAATTTGGTTAAATTCAACTGCTGAATTATAATCGTCTTAAAAATCAATCTGAAACATGTATGACTTTTTGAAAGTGCTCAATGACCAGCACACCAGGAAAAGAGTGAAATATATCTTAAAATATCAGACGAGTGAATCGTACGACGTAAAAAAACGACGAGTCTGTGAAGCTGATCTATTGTGTTTTGATTAAAACGTTGTGGATACGAACGGATCGTTTCAGCTTAACATCTGGGTGTACCTCAAACAGAAATGAAGATAAGACTGTATTGTTGAAAGGGGTAACTGAAAAGTTGTTCGCAGGTTTCTATGATTCGCTTTGATCAAGTGGTCAAAAGGTGTTGATATGCTGTTTGTTGGAATATGCTTTAGACCGATTGAGGATTCATAATTTCGGAACAACCTTTGAATAATTGATAACTTGACCCACTGGTGACGTTATACTTCCGGCGCAGAGGCATGTCAAGACCAGGTGAGCTAGTTAAAATGTTGGTGATATTTAGGCGGGCTAGAAGTAAGCAGCCAAAGGTCACGGGTCAAGTGTACGTACACAAAGAGACAGTTTGTAATTGAGTCATCTGGTCTGGAGAAGCTACTATGTCAGAAGTGAAACGTCAGCAATAAACCACATTAACAAATGTTTACAAATTCTCCTGAAGTATTGATAGGGTGTTTTTGTAATACATTGTAATGCACAGAAAAACGCTGTAAACCTCTCTCATATTTTTAGTTAAAAAGCGAATCTTTATTCAAACTGCCTTTTGATAAGTATCTAGTTACTTCCAGAAACAGTATGATGTAATCACTCTATTTTGTTTCACAACGCTAATGTTTTGTGATTGACAAACAAAGTACCACATCACACATAAGTAAACAGTCTGTAAATATATGTGCTCACCACAGGACGGACTGTTCGTTCATATCATTCCTGGTTTGCTGCTCAAGGATCTCATAATTTGGCAAAATCGGTATAGCATTTGTCAACATTAATTAGAATTCCTTTTAAACAGTTCACTGACTTTATTGTCGAAAATCATTTTAAAACGTTTAGCACTTTTGGATGTAACCATTTTCCAATATCTTCCAGAAGACCTATTCACAGGCATTTATTTGCACGCATTCAATCTCACTTGTACTCGGCTGCTTGACAGTCAACGAGAATTTCACAAAATCCATCAAGCATATTTTCGAATTAACCAAAAACAAAATCATGAGCGCCTTTCATTAAAGAATCTTTGAATATAATTGATACCAGTGTCGTATGCTTCAATTCCATAGATGTGATTGTCTTTCATTTGCTAAAGATGTAAACTTAAACGAAAATGAAAATGCACACATTATGCTTCGTGAGGCTTTTGTTGTCTTGAGTTTAATTGACGTAAACATAATTGTCGATAGGCAGCAGAATTGTGCACGTGTAAACAGACCCGACGAACCGTTCAGTAAAGCAGGCAAGGCAACAAAACCATAATTTTCAAAAACAATGTCGTTTTCATAGTTAAAGAGTGAGCTGGCTGCCTGTAATTTGAACTTCAATAATAGTCCTAATAAACGGAATGATTTATTTGTAGTTTGTATACTGTGTAACCTTGAATTGTGCACTAGAACTCATAGTTCCAAGTGCTTCCCTTCTATATAAAACTATATAACGAGGTGGCAACATATTGGTTTCTCATCTGAAATGCCCAAAATGCTGTTGTACGATAAACATTGCGTTGATCGGATCAAGAACAGTTTACCCAGTCAAAAAATAAACAACGTTATTCAATTACCAACCAATATCATTAGTTTTCAAATCGGACGATCCTAAAAAATCAGTCCGTCCCAAATTTAAAAGCCACAAATAAACCACAAACAATAAGGAAAATTCTAATGTGGATCTTTTTATAAAAGTCTATGTGAAATAAGTTACAGAACGCTCCAGCAGATTAATGAGTTTCTACATGGGTAACGGAATTTGCACATATACTACTTGCTATTCAAATGATTCACTTACGTTCAGAAAGTCCTGCAGGTAACATCAAAGTTCCTGTAAAAAGAACGCCACTAAGTTCTTGCAAATAGCTTCTTTGACTCTTGCAAAAAGTTGACCTTCAGATTTTCATGAAGAATATGATGTTTTTATGTTTATAGTTTTCAGCTAAATTACATCTTTTCATACATTATTTTTCCACGCTTGGCAAACAAAATGAGGAAAATTGTAAACAAAACTATAATACAGCGGGATAAAACTAAATAACGTGAGCAACGTGAGTAGTACACCAGAATTTGTTCTGAGAAAATTAAATCATACAACTTAGTAGTATGGTAGTAGTATAGTTTTCAGTTTTCAGATTCATAACAAATTTTGCTCAAGAAAACGAGGAGCAAGTTGAACTTTTTCTGAGGTGCGTTAAGTAACTGAATCAGAAAATTGCGTTACGTACCGTTTTCTCATCGAAATTAATGAGAACTTCTCACTTGACCTCGATAACATTTACAAAATTTTTCTTCTGCTTCAGAATTAGAAGATGAACAAGAAACTGATACATTTTACTGACTAAAAGTCGGCGATAAACGTATAGTAGATATAGAAAAATAAACTACCAAATTCAAATCATGAAAGTTTTAAAAAATAGCCCAGTCGCTCTGAAAAGTAACCGAATGCAAAAATTATCATTAGCGGTGGAAGATGGGAACATACAAATTTGGTTTACTGATTAAAAACTAGATAACATGCTTTGGGCGGTCAGCTTTTTCTGGGATGGAAGGATAATGAGATGATAAGAAGGACAAAGTGCTAGTAGAACTCGGTCATGCACCATAAGTTGCGCGTTAATTCGCTATAAACTATGGACACCCTGTGAAAAAGGTCACAATCAAGGGACCACGAATGATAGCATAGTTCAAGTTGAACATCACCCACAATAGATCGCAGCTGTCCCATTCCCATATTTTTTAAAGAATCTTCTAAAAATCTTTTTTTCTTGAAGCGAAGCTCATATCTCCTCAGCCACCGGTAACCAGAAGGTCCATTGTGAATGGATGATCATTAACACCGTCTTTACTTATAGACATTTCATCAGATTGACTGTCACTTTCTTCTGACCAAGTAGAATTGACAACAATAAAGATCACTTGCATACGACTGTCATTTCATTTTCTTTAAAGTACTTGGAGACCGATAAGCACGCCTAAATATTAGTACTGATTAGAGAAGCCGCACTGAATGCTATGGTTTATTTTGATATGTAACTGAGGATTTCCTATTCACTTCTCTTTTGTGTTTCGACTTGTCAGGTACCATTTAAATAAAAACACCCTCAAGCAGACAGTTTCCCGTTGATGTGAGAAAACTACAGGCAAATTTGAACTCTTCTATGATCAACCTCTGTATAATATTAGATCGACCATCACTCACACTTGATCCCAGCCTTCGCATTCAGTTAGACAATCCAGCCACCTTCTTTGAAAACGGAGCACTATGTTCGAGTTTCACTCTCATTAAAGCTCGTCAGTAGTGCACATTTTTTCACTGAAGGGACTAGAGCTCTGGCCATGCCGTTCATGAGGTAATTATGTTTACCACTGTGCCATTGACCTCACATTAGGCACGACCAAATTATCATATGCGAACGCTCAACCACTATCGCTTTTGAGTAATCATCAGGTTGCCCGATCGCCTCGAGAGGAGACACAGTTGCTGTCTGTTAACAACAGATTTATCCAAAGAATTACCAACAACATTTTCTCAAAACTGTCATAGCAGTGGTTGAAGACTCTGTTATTCTGTAAACTAATGAAACCCACGCCTTTGCAGGCAATATAATTCTAGTCATTATAAATGCAACGCCTGTATGTTACATGACCTTCTTTGAAAGAAATCTTTTAATAAAAAGACGCCTTAACTAACATAATCCTAATGGTATATCAAAATCACAATATACATCATGTATGTGCTAAAAATCTCAATCGAAATTTGCAAAACTGTACTCAAACGGTAATCAACGCCACGGTTCTGCTGCCTATTAAGCTCATCACCAACAATAATGACATTGTTATTTTATACTTTGAGTTACAATACTAAGACTGTAAATCCAAACATTGGTCCATGGAATAGAAAGATTAGAAAAAAATACGAACGTTTTTTACAAAATGAAATGAAGGGAATAAAAAGTAGGAGAAACAAGAAACAAGAAGTCTTTTGGAAGTGGAAGAATGGGATATTTAGAAATCCTCGTGGACATGAAATCAAAATTTCACCCGTCAGAGTTGTTTCTGGTAGATTCTCAAATTAGATTGTTATAATTGTATCAACTCGAATAACTAAATCATCAATGAAATGAGGGACAATTTAGTTGCATAGACAACAAACAGAAGTTGGTTGTAGCCATCAACACAAACGCACCAAATTCTAGCAAACCACTATCAATTTGGTTTGTTAGGAGAGAGGATCAAATTGTCACAAGGGTTTGTTGTGCTTGTTTGGTCACAAATGCCCTTTAAAACAAAAATCTGGGTGGCGTATTCCAATTGCAACCATTTCAGCTATAGACAAAGTACACTACTACATTTTGAACAGAGGTCCTCGTTGTGTTCTGAAACGTTTGATGTTTGTTCATAAGTGATGCTGAATCAGCAGAAATTCACTTCTGCCGTATCCATGGTGCTCCTTTGACATGGATATTTTTGCCAAAGATCAGCAGATGTGCATCTGTCTGTATATGGGCTTTATCAATTATAAATCGTTCATCTAATTTTGTTTTCTTATGAGCTTTGAGATAGGAATTTGAAAACTTATGAAGCCTTACACTCCTAGGCAAACTTAAACAACTTTGGAACCATTTGCTGAGAACAGTTTAGTAAATTTGTATCTGGTCGTTAGTTAGTATTTGTAGTCAGAAACATTAAAAAGCTGGGCATCAAATCCGCTGAATAGGGCTGTTAAATTCATCAGCGTTTTCGGCAATCTTAAACGTTTGTGAAGGTTACTATCCAAACTCAGCATAACGCGTGAATTATGACATTTTTTCGTAAATCAACCTTAAATATGTAGTCAATTTGCATAGTTTCAACTGTATTTTACTACAATAAACGACATACAAACTCAACCGCCTAGTTTCTGCTTATAAAATAGGATTTTACCGGAATTAATTTGTTGGAAAAAACACTAGAGGGAATAAATCGTTTAAACAAAATTAAATTGATGTTTACTGAAATCCTAAGACATTCCAGACTCTAGAGCGTAAAACACACTTCAGTAGAAGAGCCAATCGCCTTAAAAACCAGACTTCAACCACTTCTGCATTTGTTTGAGCGAATAAATCAGGTAAGATCACTCGAGCATCACCAGAGACTAAATCAACCAGCAAACAATCACCTTAGTTCTCCACTCTCTTCATTCCATTCCAGTTTCAAATGAACGGCTGCTGTTGGAATTCAGTCGAGCAGAACAAGTTCAAATGCAAACAACTAAATGAAGCGGTTACTCCGTCTGTCGTTTGCATCCTCACCTCCACCTTGATTGCATTTTTCTATCTTTTACACTATCAAATTGACCGACTGGCTATCGAATTTGCGATCTTCTGCAACTTGGCCGCCTGGGCTGCTTCGCACAAGCATACGTGCGCGTGCGCGTGCGCGCGCTCCTAAACTCCCAAGGGACTGAATGTGAATGGTGATCAATCTGCGCACAAAACTTTTCGCCCCGTTGTCTCATTCGCCTCAGTACCCGGTCAACTTACCCGACTGACTGAGAGAGCAGCAGAGCGCGACAGTTCCTTGAGGGTTTCGTTACTTTCCGTACAAAAAGCCAAACCCAAACTCAATTACATACTGTGGAATCTGTTTGATGAATCGATTGTCAAAAACGTGTGTACTTGAATCACAGTCAAGTGTTTCATCTTTTCATAATTGAAGTGGACTCTCATGCCAAGCAGCATCACGAGACTCACTCAGTGTGAGTACTTGTGTCCTGTATGTATGTTTAGAAATATCTGAACCTCGATGTGACCAAAGTTTTAAGAGGATATAACACTATAGTTTGATTACTGTTACTTTTTCGACACTGAATACAGTTGTATCTATCAGGAAGTCCTGACCTTTGAATAACCGTTTTCGAATTTAGCAAAACGTTGCGTGATACATAAACATATCTAAATTGACTTGTTAACCAAAAACACAGCGCAGCGAAAGGGTTCGAGCTAGCACATTAAGTCAACAGGGTTTTACAAAATAATGTGAGCCATCAAACTGCACATCCACTGCGACTCCAAACAGTGACAATATTGAGCTTAGGCCATGAAGTAGCTTTAGTATTCTATAATTTGTTTGATTGGCTGTCCCTCAAGAATGTATTATTTTAAAAACGATATGTTAGTTCACGTTGAGAGGATTCAGGATCGCGATGGAACTATGAAGATAACGATATTTGTATACAACCGAACCGAGCAATCTAATAGCACACTTCAGCTAAAAGGCGATCGAGAAAGTTAAGATCGGTTGAGGCATTCCGCCTTCCGCAGATGGAAATGTTATAAGTTGATTTGAAGATGAGGTTAATTGTGTCACTCAGTATTAATTGTGGTGAACTCACGGAACGGATTAAAATATTGGTGCAAAAGATAGCATCTTGGGTTTGGTGAAGCCTAGAGTGTAAGACCTTCAAACAAGTAGTGAACCACAGTTGTTCGCTGCCTGATCTCACCTCTTACGATACCAAATGATATTTAGAAGACGATGTTGGCAATAAACTGATAAGTACCTCTATTTTCACAGTGGATTGCTTACAAATGGTCATAGACGTTAGGATAAAACTGAGAATTAGACTTAAACCGGAAAGTATTAGAAAATCAGTCATCTCAAACAGCTAACCAAAGGGTATTGATAAGATGAGCCAAAGATCCGCTTTGTACTCCAGCCATCAAAATGGGATCAGAGATATGGAACACCCAGTATTCACAGTTACAAAAATTTCAGTTAGTTTGCATAAATAAGTGCACCAGCTCACATACTGTTTCCGCTTAAGAGAACTGTGAGATCTATCCATAATTCAGAATACAACCATCCTCATCCACATAATATTTGCCATTAGAATGAACCCATGGTTACGACGGCTCGGGATGTTGTTGGCCGTTACATTGGTCTACAAAATGGTAGATTAATAAATATTTATAAACCCATCGTGAAGAGAAAGAAGAAAAAAACACGAACAAACGGAAACAATTTGGCCTCATGCAAAAGCACAGTCAACAAGTTGGCAGATAAGACCTGGACAAAAGCCAAAACCGCTCAGCGGAACGGTCGGTGCATCCATAACCCGTGACCACATCAACGTCCTACAGCCTTGCAGATCCTTCCAACCATCAGCAGCCAAACCACGCAATCCGCGGTGCAGCGGACGCTCCGCTTGTGTATAAAATATGTGGCCTACTCAAAAACGACTGTTTTTTCAGTATCTCGATTACCAGTCGCAAACCCGTACATCTCATAGATACGCGCCATCGCACTGTTTCATTGCACACATGCTGGCTAACGTGGTAAGCAAAGATAGTTGAACACCTAGAATCTTTATACATCCTCTTCAAGAATGGATTAGATTTCTAATCAGTGGACAGTAAAGTTTAACGTAAGCGTGATTGTAAACTCTGCAATTATCTGTCGAACGATTGTCTTTGTGATACCACAAGAGACGGTGTTTGACCAATGCACTACGTGTATTCGCTATCCTCGGGAACAACTTCTCAGCAATATTAAATGTTGACGATATGACATTAATCAAGTGCGTGAACCGATCGATAGTAATAAAAAATACAGGGTAAATGAAAGCTCAATCTAATAACAACACATCGTAGTTTAGTTGTTTAAGGTATATGTCATATAGACCAATCATATATTTTAACGGATGCCCCATAGTCTGCATGCTCACTGCAGAAGAACTACATAGAACAACGTCGTCCGCATACTCAGTATATGTCAGCTTACTATGTAGTGGAAGTTCGAGTTCGAAACACCTCGGAACCTCGGAATGTTTCTCCGGATAAATCGTCCATCATAAAGTTGAAAAGTAAGTGGACACCCATGTTGAACGCCCCTTGGCGTGAAGAAATTTGGAAATAACCGTCACAATCAGAGCAAACATACACAGGTTTCAGTAAGTTGAGATAATTCACTGAGACTCCGCTGCAATGAAGACAGATTCAGAGAGCATGCTTGGTGAAGTAGTTACAAGTAACCTTCGGGACCGAAAGTATAATGACCGTTAACTGTGAAAAGAAGCGCCGACAATGCAGTGCCTGTCTCAAGTTAAAACCACAGTCGATACAATCGCAAGGTGGGGAAACTCCAGTTATTCTTCCCCTACTTCTGTCTCTTCTCCGTTTTCAAAGCCGCCGCATTTCGAAACCCTTGAGCATCGTGGATATATTGGAGATAAGGCCAATATTTTGTGGTTATCACAAGATATTATTATACCTTTTTCTTGAAACGAAAATTCATGAGTTTTACATGTGGAAGGCAGAATTGTGGCAAGTTTGGACAACAAATTCTCCCCATTATCTTTAAAATAACCGAAAGAAAATATCATATCTGAACCTTTTTTTATAGGTGAATGACTGAAGCTTCGAAGCCATCTTGTTTTTCGACGGAAGGTTCTCAGGAGCGTCCCAAGTAAGCACGCGATATTCATAGTCCACTAATAAATATGTTAGCTGAGGCCACTTTTCCCCCAATGTTCCCACTAATTTGACATGGTGTCTAGGCTTGTGCGCAACATCAGTTTGGCAGGCTATGCTAACCTAGACCTCGGTCCTACCAGACAAGACCATGTCAGACAGAACTAGGGAGAACAATCAAAATGAAGACATTTCCGCTCAAGGGTTATTTATTAAACTGCTGACGGCGAAGACGTGGTAAGATGATGATCCTGTGGGTATTTGGTAGAACTTTTTGTGGTTGCGGCACTGTTATCTTGCGGTTAAGAAAGAAATGGATTGGAAAAGTTACTGTTAATTAAAACAACACTCTGATTGCCACTGGTGGACTGTAATCCCCAGTGTATTATCAAGTATGTTCGAAAACCATTCGGCATCATTTAAAAGCTTGATGTAGCTTCAAATACACCCATTGCGTGCAGTATTGATCAAAATCAGACGCAACTGTCTTATGCATTGTGCTGTCGAACTAGGCAAGTTTTTCGCTACTATGTGACTGAGGCTGCTGGGTCATTGGGCACTCCAAAAAAATCATATCTTCTGCTACATTGCAAGTCAGACTTTTAAGCCAGGAACTAGGAGTGTGACCCCCGAAGTTAACCCCGTTTCACGGCATAAGCTAAATGGAATCACATTACAAACCGATCCACCCATTTGCACCTTATTTCTCCTACGCTACTAGTTGTCTTCTCTTCAATCCAAGGCAACTGGTAGACATTGGCGCTTTCAACGTCCGCATTTCTCGATAAGTAGGTAAGCAAACTACTCTGGCGAACGCCCCCTCGAGTTTGGAACTAGGTATGTGCCGTGTCTTTGAAATTTGACGTTGCGTTCTTCACTTGAATTCGCCTTAGTATAGTATTATGGATCAGCGGTATTTCATCAGGGTCTCTTGTGATGTTGAAACAAAGTATCGCAGTCATGCTAGAATGGGGATCGCACTACACTCTAAGGCAGGGCACGGCCTGCTCGACAGGATCCTAGTGAATGACCTTCTACGTTCAGCAAAACTTAGCAGTTCAGTCAGTTTCTCGACATGCGCCAGAAAAACATTGTTTTCTGTCATGTATTCATATACTCCAACAGACAATGGTTCAAGTGTTGTCAAGAACGACTTCCACAGGCTCTCTTTGATCTTGTGAGGCAAACCAAATATCTTAATATTGTTGTGTGTGCTGGTGGTATGAATGCACGACTCTGTCGTCCTACTCCAGATAAGAAGCGGTTGGGTGGTATGTTCGGTGTCCATACGCAACGAACTGGCGATCGGCTGTTACAACTGTGCATATCTCACGGGCTCTATCTATCGAGTAGCGCAATTCGGCACAAACGGTTGCAATGCGTAACGTGGAGATAATTCTGTGCAACTCAACCGTGGCCGTCAGCTGCCGGTTGCGCCACTTCATTAAACTTGTCGTTCATTTTCGAGTTATCACTCCATTTCAGATCATACCGTTGCGCCCACGGTGTTTTATCTTTTAATCGAAGATCATCTTCTCACAAGCACGGAGTACTTGGTTCGAAAGTGAACGACGAGGTTACACGAAACGTCTACCAAGCAACACTTACAGTTAAAATGCCAGTGACCCAAAAGAGCGCTTTCGTGTGTGATAAACTCATAGGGATAAAAATGACGGTTCAGGTATTATCCATATTTATCACGCCTTTGTCACTGTTGAGCGATGATGGACTTACTCATCAACAACAGATGAGACAAGTTCCTATTGCCATTATGTTGTTGACAAGCATCGTTTACATGATTAACCCTAGCTACTGGTCACTCACCTAGTAACCACTTTTAACAACACATTATATCAGGTCCATATGTTGAATAATTGATTCAAATACCACTACGTTGCCCTTGGCATGGAAAACAATAAACAACATTAAAAAACTTTGGTAGATTTGAATTTCGGAGACAATTTGATGAGTCACAAATCCATATTTGAA
Organism: Paragonimus skrjabini miyazakii; assembly: GCA_014338405.1. NCBI lineage: Eukaryota > Metazoa > Platyhelminthes > Trematoda > Plagiorchiida > Troglotrematidae > Paragonimus > Paragonimus skrjabini miyazakii. Next base: position 16,678 of record JTDE01004708.1, on the reverse strand, counting down.
AGTTTTATGAAAAATAAGTAAAGTACACTGGATAGAGCATAAGGTCCAATGCTTCTGCACAATAATGCAGTACCTGCGGTAGAAGGTGATCAGCAAATTATAAAATGCTGACGTCTTTACAGTTAGGTGGTGTAGTGTACACCATTATTAACTGTATGCTACAAAGAAAAATTTTCTTTTCTCAGCAATGCGTTTACGGTAATCAGCTGTAATGGTGATGTCCAAACGAAGATCCGACAAATCTGTCAGATCACTGAACATGTAACATGAAAGTTGTTAGCAGTGAGCAACGTGTCCAGTTGTAAAAACTATATTGAAGTATGAGATGATAATGGTTTGAAAATCTTGAGTTAAATTTTCAATTTTCTTGAACCTGTGAATATCAACCTAGTACAACGTGAAGATAGTTCGGTTAAATGACAGTCATGAAATCAATGTAAGATAAAGCAGCTCAACACTTCCTTTACTCACGTTGATAAATACGGATAAACACTTACCCGGATTAATGCAGCGAGGCTGTCGACACCACGTGGAGAAATTTTGCAGCCCGTCAAATTCAGAGTTGCAATCTCCGGAGCGTGACGTATAGCTTGGCAAAGGTCTGTCGATGTCAAGTAAAAATGAAAAGTCAGTCAAACATGGGGATGAACAGCATTTGCGGTAGAAATCTGACGGCGTGCTCGTACAGGCTTAAAATGTTTTCCAAGCAGTAAAGCATGGATAAGATAGATACCGCCAGAGAAGTTTAACTGCCGGAATGCCTAAAGCATGCTGCCCATGAAAGGAGCTACTCGAATTGGCGAGAATCGAATTTTTGCTTGAGGTTTTCTACAAAACCAACTTAAGCCCGACACTGAAAATTCACACTATAAAATAGACTACGATAAACTAATTGAGTATCCGGATATACTGTTTTGAAATGTAACACGGTATTTAACGAATATTTCTAGTTTTGCATCCCTCGTTACTTGTCATATTCTTTGTTAGTTATTGAATTAAACGAATTATTATCCATCACGTAAGAACGGCAACTGTTACCAATCGATAGCAAACTCATTTCTGTAATGGTCATACAATGTTCACATGGCATGTTATTGGTGCATTAAAAAGTGTTTGATATTATTCGATCGTGTTCTTTGTTTTACCGTGCACTGAAGAAAAGTCAATTTGACGAAGTGCTTTGGTCCAAAACAGTTTACCTCAGCAAATTTTTGAATTCATTAGCTATTTGTACGTCGTAGCAGCAAAATGAATTCACACTGTTATTTGACCGCAGCTGGCGATGGTCCATACCCAAACGTACATCGATAAAACTAACATCAGTTTTGGCATTATATCATGCAAACAGAGCTGAATTCACGAGTTTTATTTGCTCAAGCACAACGTGTTCCCACTTAGAATGAGTTCAACGTTGTGATGGTGGTAATAAATGACCATAACACTGGGGAAGAACGGTCCGCGATCAGTGAATCACGATTGGTATTAAACACAACCTATAAAACATTATATTTACATGCTCGGTGGTTACGCCTCAATCAAGCCGAAAGAGAAGTCAGCAGGACGGCAGTATGTACCACCACCCGTTAACTGTGTACGTCAGAATGTAAATTTTGGCACGGATGTTCACATATATCACCTCTGTTGTCAGCGCCATCCAAGACCTTATATCAGTAAGGGACACTGATGCTGCCACACAATCGTGAAGAGGACTAAACTCTCAAAATTGAGTAAAAAAACGGCGGCACCCATGCGATACCCTTTTTACTGCTTTCATGGCCACACTTTATTGGTGATTATCTCAAGATCACGGGCAATTCCAATAACCAAATGTCAACAACCACAGTTTGCCTCGCATAAGATGAAGGAATCACCAGAGCATGTCAAAAATCAAGTGTGCTTCGAAGTGTTTAATCCGGGAGTCTATGAAAAGCAATCGTTAACTTCCCCAAAGTTATGAGCAGAATTTAGAGAGACTACCGGTTTTATGAGGCTCCTTGACACTAGAGAGCTGTTGCTCTTAGCAGCAAAAGTTGGCAACCCTAACCAGTAAAACCAATGAACAAAAGAAGTGCTTTGTCAATTTCGTGCAAGCATAGCGACGCGCGGTAAACTTGGAAACCATTTCATCAATTAGGCCAGCGTGAAATCAAGGTAGAGCATGCTGAAAATCCAGCCGTATTAACATGTGGACTGCTGGTGGCAACGACCTGGAAATATCTGATTCAGTGTGAAACAGTCTGAAGCACAAGATCTATGGACAATACAAGAGTTTCAGAAAACTGATCATTATTTTCAGCCTTCAGCCGTATCCGTGGGTGCTATGGCACAGACTTCCGTTAATTTTGACAGTAGTCAACAAAGTGTGAAGTGGAATATAAGCATAAATCTAGAGAGGGGTGAAGAGAAGAGAACGAGAAAATAATGAAATTTCGTATAGAAGAAGAATAGTCAACAAACTGCGGATACAGGCTCACAATCGAGCGCGACATATTGCCATGTCAGCAAATGTTTCTAATCAGCAACATCAATGGTTGCGAACTCCCAAACCACGTCATCGCCAGATCATTTTGTGTGTAAGTGTTTGGCAAAGAACAAGAGCCACAGGGGGGATTATGTGAGTTTCACCTTAGACCGTTTGCAAACAAGAGAGCAAAACGCCATAAATTAGTCAATAAAACTCTGGTGGCAAACCAAACCAGTGCATAGCCTTTATGGGATCATTTACAGTAACCGTGTCGTATAAACAATTGAGCAAAACAGCAGTAGATAACAAAACACAATAATAGATATCCATTCAAGCAAGTCCAAGTCATCATCATCATCATCATCATAGACAGCAATACATCAGTGGTTCACACTGATGCTTAACT
>JTDE01004707.1:43239-53444 GCA_014338405.1 Paragonimus skrjabini miyazakii | reverse complement strand
ACAACAGTATTTTTCAGTCCCTCCAGCACCTTCAACATCAGACGTCTAAAAGTGAACGGGGCGCCTGACAGTCCGAACAGCATACGTTTGAAGCGATATTGCTTTTCTCCCACTGTGAACGCCGTTTTGTCTCAATCCGATTGCACTCTGATGTTCCTTCCAACACTTTTCCTGCGGCTTGTACGATGTCAAAATATATGCTCCGGTCTTACTGCTGAATAGCCGTGGTATGAGTAGTATGTTACGATCGCTCAACTTCACTGCACCAGGACATTTTGGGAGGTCAAAATTCCCCTCGATTGACCCTGCCGCATTCTACTCTGTGATCCCATCTAACTAGACGCCTGTTACTTTTATTCACACAACCCGGGTCTAAAAGTACTAATTTCTCCACACTGCTTCCCTCAATCATTGAACCTCGCTCAACTGCCCACACACCCATTGTTGTCTGTTCGTCTCACCCTCCCCACCCCTGTGAATACGGCATCCCTATGGGCCGCCGACTGACCGGTCTGCCCGAAGGCCGTCATTGCCTGTCTGTCGCCTGTGTTTGTACTTGTATCTTTTGGACCCTTGACGGCCTATTGCGATCAACCATTGTATCTGATCCCACGAACGCTAACGAACTGAGTACCACGGCTTCCAGCGTCTTGACTTGATTTTGGTATTTGGCGTCGTTGGTTATACGTGCGTCACTCACATACAGTAGGCATACTCGATGTCTAGTATATATGAACTCAGTTGATTTCGTAGGTACTTCAAATATTGAAGTACTATACTTGGTAAGCGGTTTAACGAGTAATTGCATAAAATCGAATCGACTGTTATCCGATCAATAGTTAAACCATTCGATACAATCAAAGTGCATCGGCGCGAAACGTCTTAGAAATAATAGCTGACCAACGGTTGAAGGAGATACAGCGCAAACAGAAATCATCGGCTGTTGGGAGTGAAAGACAATGTAGCTTAACATCTCCGGTTGAAATTTATTATTGAAAAGTTGATACACATCCTGTATTGTTGGATAGTTCTACACGCTTCAATAGTGAAACAAAAGTAAATGCAATAACACATATTTTCAAATGTGTGTATGTTCTCGTATTCTATGTTCTGGAAGAAATGTACCGTTCTCAAACGATGTAAAATGTCGAGATGATTCGTGCTTAAAAGGGCAAAGTCAGAGTAGAAAAAAAACAATTGTTAACGCTGAGACTTTGTTACAAACCCCAACACACAAACTGGGGTGCAGTAGGTTTATACCGTTTTATGGATTCACTGATTTACAGAAGTCTGTGCTACAAAACTAGAAGCTGTCATCAAGCTTTTAACCCGTACTGAAAAATTTCTAGACAAAATTGTACCGCTCACAACTGATGAAGTAGTTGTTCTTAACACAATTGTCCTTGCGGATAAAATTCTGGTGAAAACCATCCCTAAAATGCAAGCATAAATTCAAGAGAAACGCACAAACACTAAATTCGTATTACATTTTAAAACCAAGTGAGAGAGGTGCTTGATATGTACAACAAACGAAACGGTCCCACAAAGGGGAGTGAAATCATTAAAATTTAAACAAAACCAAGCTGAGTGCTTTTATGAAGATAGTAGCTTCAGATTAACACGACAGTTCTAATTACAGGGTTAACAAATGGATTGGAAGGAACGACTCCGTCTAGACTCTTTTCGGAATAGTCAGACATGTTGAACACTATCCACACAATGTGGTTGAGCGCTCCGTAATTGCTATGCGCTCATATTGACTGTGAAGTTATTAGCATCGTGGTTAACACGCCAGTCACAAAAGCTAGACGGCAGAAATGGAAATACCTGTCCCGACGGGAATATGAGCTAGTGACTTGCACTAAAAAGGGAATATATCGAGTCAACTGTATCGTTCCACAGCGGGCTAGTCAAAAGGATTATATGAATGGTAAGCATTCGATCAGAAGTGGGTGCCGATTCACAAGAAACGCCGCAAAACAAGTGGGAGGCAGAAACAAGAAATCAACATATCAGCGGAAAAGGTCATTGTCGACAAGAATTACACTGCAGATGTGAAAAGGAATATAAATCCGAACAATATTAGCGTAAATTCAAACATTGTTCCGGGGAAAGGCACACTCAGCGACAGCAAGATTTAACAGAAGCGAAATTCATTCATCCAAACTCCTTTCAAAATGGGCTAAGCGATGCCCATATTTCAATGCAAAATCTGTGTATAAAACAGCTCCGACTATTGGGAAAAAATAACATCTAAATCATATATTCCACCTGCTCATATGCCTTCACACAAACACACATCTTCCTGTTCTCTTTTGCTCAAGTCATTCAGCTCCACGTTGCTCACAGTTATAATTTCATCATCTTACGTTCACCTCACAAACAAATCAGGAAAACAATTCACATGCTGCCGTTCTCATCAATTCATATTGTTATTTTAGCACGCAGCTCACAATGCTTCATTCGTAAGATGAGTGATTGTGGACAGAAAATGAGATAAGATGAAACGAACCGTTGGAGGATATGTTCCATAAGCGATAACCAAAAGCTAATGTTTCCATAATTCTACCACAAATCTGGAATGAATGTAGGAGAAATCGTGAGAGCCTTTCAAGACAATCTTATAACGTCTGTTGTTATCAACAGCTAATGACTAAAAATCCTCAACGAGTAGTTCCGTTACAAAGACGGACGAACAATATCACAGTGGGAATGGCAAAATTGAGTGTTGATGTACAGACGAGTTTACCAATTAAAATCAACACAAAAGTATGCTGCATAATGACATTCGACTCAATTCGTTGTGACTCGCATTTAAAACTAGTGTGTTGTGAATCCTGTTCCGATTCTGTTGAAAAAATAATGCAAATGACAGATAAACGTGTTGTGGGACATCGGGACTGTTTCAACAAAAGTTGTTTGTATTTTGGGCCGTACGATCGGTGGATATATTGAGAGTAGGGAGCTTTCATGACGCCAGGTCGACAATGTCGCCGAGATTGATACTGGCTATCTGATTTGCTATTGGATAAACAAGAGAACCAACCGATGGATAAGCGACAACTGCTTTCCACTTCAACTTTGGCTACTACCTCGAAGGTTTCCATCAACTGTATTCAGTTATGCTGGAATAGTTATGCGCCTGTTTGATTGACGGTTTGGAAACTTGGCAACGAAACTGGTGAGTTTGCTCTTATTGCGTGGTGATGGAACTTAGGAATACAATCTAGAATCCAATCTTGCAGCACCTCAATCATTGGTGTTTATGGAGTAAGTTGGGTGTTAACTGTCTATTGTACGGCAACAAATGTTGTAACACGTATCGCAAACTCTTATTACTAAATATATTACCGATAAAACTTCTACAATAATTAATACTCAGTACTCACAGATTCTGGGTTCCAGCCACTTAGCACACATGCAATGATCAACGGTTACGCGAAGTCTGCCTAAGCGGATGTAAACGTCTCGATTCGGATAACACAGGAGGAAATGAAGGTTTACACAGATCAAACTGGTTCTATGCATAATAAGTCGATAATCAGCAGCAACATAAAACACACAGCCATGTTCGCTCCATGTAACGAGTCAAAACGTTACTTCCTTATAAAAGGGTAATGCGGACAAGTAAACTAAGCGGCGGAAACAAACAAATCATGGTTTATCGTATTAATAAGACGTCGTGGGGGAATAAATTTAACCTCGGTTACAAGTATAACCGGCAGATGTATGAGTGATGTAGAGATTAATCTGTTGGCATCACTTCTGGCTGTGAGGGGTTCCTGTCTTTTGCTAACCGTTCTGTCAAAACAATACTAGTAGAACTCAATGTAACCAAATTCCTCTTCGTTCGTTCTGTCAGACTTAACATTACCAGATATGAAGGATCGTTTTGTGACCCCCCAATTCTCATCGAGTCTTGCAACTGTACAAGTCCTCCCTCTTACTGCTGGTTCTCTTTCTGAAGTATTTTCAGTCATTAGTTCTACACACAATTACTGGATTAAGCCCCTTTCAACCCTCATGACAGACATATCAGGGGCATCTTGATACTTTACAATAATCACACTCCCTAAACAGCAAACTTTCTCGATCTTTTGCGCTAACTTTAACACACCTAAGGACCCAAGTTTCCCGGAATAAGAGGAAGCCATTTTTATATTAGTACATCGAAGTGCGTGCTTATTTCAAATAGACCATCTGAAAAATGAATGTTTCAGTTTGGTAGTATTATGTGTAGTTCGACGCTGCACGTTTAGTTTTGTGTCCACAGTTAAAGCCTATTGGATTTGACTAACTGAACTGTTCGATGGAAATAGTTCTCTTATGAGCCACTCATTATACAGGTTGCGAAGAATGGTCAGTGGAAAACTTGAAGGCAGACCACTGATAACGTTTTTATTTCAGTCAGGATGCGGACACACACTTTCGCATGCTGTGCTGGATAGGACTCGGTGGATCGCAACAGATTGAAATGCACTCGACCAGGATTTCGATTACCCAAAACGCTCGCAAAATAAGTGCTAAAACCTCAGCACATTTGATCAAACAGTTTGCCCTAAGTTCACTACGTCCAACGAGTCACAAGCACATGCTGTTTAGACTTTGAACGTTAGTTTCGAAAAACGTGATTCAGACTTAAAAAGACCACCAGTAAAATTTTGGGGATTACCAAAACCATTAACAACATCTCAATATAATGAAAATGCTAGTAGTTTCCGGCAGAACTAACGCAATTATCTCAAAATCTAAATTTAATTCTATAATATACAGGATAATGGACTTCAAATAACCTTGAGAACTGAGCCTTAACTCGAAACCTCGAGCACGCAAAAGGAGAATGACTGCAGACGAGTTGTATAAGACGTCATTATGTATGCTAAGCCCGCACGTATTTATAACATGAACTCAACAGTACTAAGAACTTGAACTGTCATTGGCAGTTAATTATACGACTCGAAAAATGACCCCACTTAATAATCAGTTTTAAGATATCCGTATCAAATTGAGTACCAATGAAGTCAAACAATTTGGGCGTCGTGCTTAAAATGTTATTAGTAAATCGATTGGGATTATCACAATTTTACGAGCAAGTTTCAACACTACATTTCAACCATCTGGGGGTGATCTTCATAAGATTGAAACGTTGAGTTTTGTAACTTCCTCGTGACGTTACGTTATTCTTAGTCGATTTACCAATAGCCTCATTTAAATGATTGGGTACACGTTACAAAAGGAATGAAGGTGACGAAACAACTATATTTCCAAACTGGAGCATCGATTATAAGTTTAACGTCACATTAAGAAGTCATCTAGGTTGTTTGTTAAGCCATGAGTTAGATAAACTATGAAGAGAACAAGTTGTCGCCACAAGTAGAAATAAACAACACCCAATGCATCACTTTTAAAAATAAATCTCCAAACAGCACTGGGAATATCTAAGTCCGCTGCAACCCAGAAGAACATAAACATCGAATCAACATGCTACTCATTAGTAGGCAAAATATATAACTACTAAAAAGGTGGAAACTAGCATCATGGTCTACTCACCATTCAAAATTGTCAGTTCACCAGAATGATTGACAGGAGGCCACAAAAGTGGCTACCTGCTAAAAGATTCGGGGGATAACGTTTTTTACCCCAGCAACTCAATTCACTGTTCACCAAAGTACCTAAAATTATACTACCATACTTAACAAACATCATCAGAGCTAAGAAAACCGTAACAAATTTTGGAAATATATAAGTGTATGATTACTGATGAATAGTAGGGGATTTTGATTTTCATACAGACTCGAGTTTCGCTCTCATCAGAGCTCGTCAGTAGTACATATCATCGATCGGGCAACCTGATCATTACTCACAAGCGAAAGTGGTTGAGCGTTCACATACGATAAGTGTATGATGGTTCAAACTTCCCAAACTACGTAGTTTAACGGTGAAGTTGAGATCACACCTGACAAAGGATTATTACACTGGTAAATAGTAGAGGATTTTGGTTGATATCCACCAAACATCACTCAAAACTACTCGACAGGAGCTGTCTGAATAACCTACGGAATGCGAAAGCCGTGATCAATTGTGAGTGGTGTCTCATCTATAAAAGATCACTCATCTGTTATGATAACGTACGATTCATGAGGATATTGATCATTTTAGCAACACCCACGCACCCAATAATAATATTAGGTGGGAACTAAACTGGCAACTTCTTCGTTCGCGTCATGATATGGGATAGTAATTTGGTACCGGGGGTTCTGGGCTTGGATTGAACAACAATCCGTTGTGCAGCTGATATTAATAGCTGCTGTTTTACAATTTTGGTGGAGTAGCACATCAAGCCACTAAAATAGAACACTCTGATATCACAAAAAGTGCGGATACGCTCAACTGATACCCGGTTGTTAGTGGTATCATCAACTTGTGTTATTTTGTTCAAACATGATGTTGTTCCTCATACCATAGTATCATCAGTGGTGTTGCAAAGATTGGATAGCACAACTTCATATCTTCAAGCTTGAAAGGTCTTGTTTTTTGTTATACTTGTGTCATGTTTACAACATGACACCTTAGAGAAATTTTAATTCCACTATTCAAACTAGCTTCGACCTGCCCTTTAGGCAATTCTATTTTCACTGTCGTATGGCAACAGATAACGGTTGTAATCGATTTCCGACTGCCTTGATGCTGGTTTGACCTACCACAGGAATATCGCCATCAAGCTCGGAAGTTTTGATATATTGGTTGAAAGTGATCTGAAGTGAACAAGACACAACAAACGGGCGATGGAGCAAACCCACAACAACAAGATCAAGTATAAAGACTCCCAGCGGAAGCTAACTGAAACAATGCCAAAAACCTGAAAATTCAGACGGTGTCTGTCCATAAAATGAACTTCAGTGTTCGGTTAGAGAAAAGATGACAACCTCAGCAAGGAAAACTACTTACGATACCATATCGACTCTGATATTCTAAACATGACCTAAAATAATGCGGCCATTTCCGGGCCGAATTTACCAAGCAGGATAATGCATGCAAACCAGTGTTGCTGTGGAAGATGAGAACAGCAGAACATGAGAAACTGAACAGTTTCATTCTATCTAAGGACTCTTTGGGCCTACATTTTGTTCAGACAAAACATGTCCTACTAATAAGTAGTTCGGCAGATTTATGATTGTAGATGAGACCCAACCGTTAGAAATCAGGGCTGGATTCGAACCAACGACAGAAAAATCACGTACAGACGCGCCAAGCGCTCTACCAAATGAGCTACAAAGCCACTCCAGGAGCTCGGGAATTTCACATTTGGACTGTATCACCTACCCATCCCACTGTCTCATATAGAACCCACCAAATGATACTGGGGATCGATTCTCTCGGCATGGTGTTTTTGTTGCTAGTTCGAATCCAGCCGAAGCCCTGATTTTTCATAATTGGGTCTCATCTAATGCAAGTCCTACCAAACGTCATTCGTCAACAGCCCTCATTGTTCCCCACTGCACAACAATGCCTAAAGCTCATGTAACGTGAAGCCGATGAATGCGTAATCTACCAGTGGATTGTATACCAGGGGCCTGAGCTATTTAGGCTCCGCAGCATGAATGGATCAGCTCAAACGTCAAATATTCTCCTGTGGACTCCAGATATCTAAAGCTACAGACTTCCCTATGCATATTTTGGGCAGAACCCTGAAGAGTTACAAAGAATGTAGTGGCTAGTCATTGCCGATAATGACTTAGCTAATGTACAACATACACCGTACGATGAAGTAATTGGTTCGGAACGCACAATAACCTCGTCCAGTCCAGAGGAACACAAACTGCGACCTAACCAATCACAAAACATCCTGCATGACAATCTGTCACAGCAGTGAGTAGCACTAGTAGAGGTATCATTTTGACAGAAAACACAAGTGCAGCAAATGGGGCCTTAAAGCAAGAGTGATGTCACTTTCGAAATCAGCAAAAACCATTCTTCAAAAAGTTCAATAGCCAACAGAAAACAAACGGAAACAAGTCCAACGCAATCGTAGCCAGGTGTGCACAGGATGCCGATACGAAAAGCAAGTACACAGTAGCCAATATCAACTGAATTCACATTCGGCTCGCGGCATGTGGAGTACATGGCCCAACCATCTCAGGCTGTGCAACGAGATTCGTTGAATAATTGGTCGCATATCTCAAGCGTTTCGGAATACGCGCCGGCGAACGGTCTTACTGTTCACCCTTCTTTTCAACAAAAACCGATCTTCTTTTCGACTTGACAGATGACGCAGACTGGCAAAGACAACTCATGCCGCTGGAATTCTCGTTGATATCCCATCAGCAATATTAAAGTCTGACGAGATAGTGTTACTTAAGTATGTGAGTGTCCCCAGTCCCAAGTGAATTGTCCGCAATGAAGGTAGCAATAGGAATGTCACAGGCCTGAGGCAGCACTTTGAAGGTGCGAAGCGTAATCCGTACAGAACAATCCGGCCACTCGCCTTGTTCAGCGTTGTCTACATGTCTTCTGTAGAGGGGCTGAATAAGACGATCATCCACACACAAGTTTACTGGTTCCCATAATTCACCAGACACCTAGCTATTGTGGTTAGCACGTTTCAAAGGCACCGCCTACAAGGTTAGGAAGCGGGTTACCATTGCTCAATGACGAAAATCCTTCGCCTTGATGGTTGGAAGCAATGGCGTTGTTTGCTGCTCAGCGTATCTGCTGAAACACTTAAACATTGATGATTTCACCTCGTTTGGTGAGGAAACGTTTGTAACCCAAATGCCAATATCTAAATTCGCCCACAGTGAGGACAGCGTGATTGCAGTAGTCACCATTATTCAGTGGCCTGAACAGAACCCCTTGAACACAGAATGAACAATATTCCTAGTAGTCTACTTGAAACCATGCGGACCCGTATGCATAAATAAATCAAAGACCTTTCATAAATAACGCGATACAATGGCAGGCTCGACTGACGTCGTGATGAGAACGATAAAAAACAAAGCGTGGAAATTACGTCCGGTGACTTCAGAAAGATGCCATTACGGGCTTACGGAGATTTGCATTACATGCATACATGGATAAGTAAGTTATTATGGCGACCCTGGTGTGCCGCAGCTATGTATTACGTCACCAAGAGATTGACAAACAGAAATCAATTTTGCCCCACTTATTGAACAATAAACTACGTAACAAATTACGCTTGTACCATTAGGATAACAACGCCCATTTCCACTGACCAAACCGATGTTTTTTCCCACGTGAGAGGTGATTCTGAACTCAGTTCGGGTTTTTCACTTAACTTTCACACACATACGGCACAGTTAGTCCTTCTGAAATACGTCTGTGACTAATATCCACGGCTCAAATCGATGGACTCTCACCACAAACTACGGAATAGAATGTACAAACCACAGATTTATATTAAATGGGGGCAATCCGGAGTCACTGTAACATTAGCCACTACAGATGTAAATAACTCGATGAGTTAGAAATGCCCAAACTTTATATTTGTCTCGAAACGAAACAGACATGCATCGTACTGACTCTGTCCGAAAAATATACAGAACCATAATACAGTTTTGTTGTATTTACAGGGAATTTGTGGCAGAATCCCCAGATATCCCGATTCGGACGATCCATCAGACGTTACAATGAAAACTGGCCAACAATCGGAATGTCCTGACAGTTTGCTCACGAATTTTATGGTGATTCGGCGTCAAGTGATGAATCGGAATAGGGTTATACAGTCAGACTGCCATAACGAGAAGGGGCTAGTAGTCAATCGCACGAACCGATCGGCCGTGAAATAACTAGGTACAGAAGAGCTGATTGTTTTGCCTCCTCACATTCATGTTAGATATTAAAATAGGTTGACTTCTCCATTCCACACCATAGAAGGGTGAAAATGTTCTGTACCACTTGACTAGAAAAACCAGCTCCCGTTCAACACAATCAAACACACCGAACTATCCCGTCGAATTACGTGCCACGTTGTGTGAAAGAAAAGTTCGGTTGCATTACACGTGAACGAACGTTCAAGAGAGTAACTCAAGTTCAAACATTGTTCCGGGGAAAGGCACACTCAGCGACAGCAGGATTCAACAGAAGCGAAATTCATTCATCCAAACTCCTTTCAAAATGGGCTAAGCGATGCCCATATTTCAATGCAAATAAAACAGCTCCGACTATTGGGAAAAAACATCGGTTTG
>JTDE01004707.1:29488-43139 GCA_014338405.1 Paragonimus skrjabini miyazakii | reverse complement strand
ATCTTACGTTCACCTCACAAACAAATCAGGAAAACAATTCACATGCTGCCGTTCTCATCAATTCATATTGTTATTTTAGCACGCAGCTCACAATGCTTCATTCGTAAGATGAGTGATTGTGGACAGAAAATGAGATAAGATGAAACGAACCGTTGGAGGATATGTTCCATAAGCGATAACCAAAAGCTAATGTTTCCATAATTCTACCACAAATCTGGAATGAATGTAGGAGAAATCGTGAGAGCCTTTCAAGACAATCTTATAACGTCTGTTGTTATCAACAGCTAATGACTAAAAATCCTCAACGAGTAGTTCCGTTACAAAGACGGACGAACAATATCACAGTGGGAATGGCAAAATTGAGTGTTGATGTACAGACGAGTTTACCAATTAAAATCAACACAAAAGTATGCTGCATAATGACATTCGACTCAATTCGTTGTGACTCGCATTTAAAACTAGTGTGTTGTGAATCCTGTTCCGATTCTGTTGAAAAAATAATGCAAATGACAGATAAACGTGTTGTGGGACATCGGGACTGTTTCAACAAAAGTTGTCTGTATTTTGGGCCGTACGATCGGTGGATACACTGGCAGTGGGAAGTTTTCACAAGGTTAAGTCGACGACATCACCAAGTGCGTAACTGGGTTACGTTATTTATCGTGCCCCCCTATGGTGCAGAGATATTTCGTTAGATTAATGAGAAAACCAGTCACTAGATGAGTGACACCTCCGCACCAGACCACACGGTGGAAAAATGCAAAGTGGACACGTCCTATATCGATTGGCTTCAAACAGCCAGCGACCGCTTATTGGGGTAAAACGCAGTATACTCTCATCGTAGTCTGTATTATGCTGTCTCGCAGACGAGGCGCTGGGTTCCACTCTTAATAAACAATTGTTCAAAGTGAACCTGCAGGGAGCCTAGGGAGGGCACAGCAAAAATACCAAAGCGGTTCACGACCTACCTGACTAACGCACCTTGAGGGATTTCACAAACCGTGATTATTTTTCGTCTCCTATGAACACATATAACCGATGCTTAAATCAAACCTCACTAGATCTTCCGCCGCCTGTGCCGTGTGGAGAAAGCCGCTTTCGCCTAGCCAAAATAACCACCTTGCAGACTATTCATTGAAGCAAAAACGTCAAGAATCATTGGATTTGCAGGTAATGTTCATTCTTTGTATGTGTGTTCGACCCGGAACACTCTTCCCGTAATGATAGCCCCATGTGCAAATGCAATCAAAAGTAAATTTGAAGCCAAAACCCAAAATCATTCTGGTAGAGTGCGCCTGCGCCCGACCTCTCGTTACTACTAACAATGGGATGTTATCTGTCACAAATCGAGCTACGTTTACATTATCTGTGTTCTTGTGTTCAAAAACCAGCCTACCCGTGGTACTCTTAAAAACCGGTCATTTGTTATGAATTGCCCAACGTAAATACAAATGAACCAAGTGGTTTTTACTTCAATCAAATCTATGCAAATCCCCCTGGTCAAATCCCGGCAACCTGGAGTGTGCGTTTCCAGATTTACTAGATACATGAGATGCTACTGAAAGGCAGAAACTTAGACGGATGCTGACAGTACATGCATAAGCACTGGTTGAACCAAGGTCGTATTTCTATGTGCACATGAAGTGTCAATTTAGTTCGTCAAACGTATCAGTTTCAGAGAGCGGATCGAAGGTTATCATGAAAAACTGGTGCACTTGCGCCAGACAAGATATTTTAAGCCCACATATGTCACTACAAAAGTAGACACATTCGAGGTCGCACATATACGTTGGCAAGGATACGCGGCTGGCTAACTAATCAATACACGAAAATTGAACTCACATATACCATCCAACGTGAATCCTGGAAATCGTAAAGACTAGACATCCATTTACCTTACGTTCAACCAAATAACAAACAAGTCGTCAACGGAATCAGTTTTGCGTTCACCCACAGGCACTTCAGCAGAGTCGTGAAAATAAACACCGATGTTCCCAATTAATCGAACAAAAACGGCTAACACAGAGGCACGTGAACATTCTGTTAACGTATAAATCAACATGTTCACCATCCAGTGAACATATAGAGGTGAAAAAGCACACGTCCAGAGTAGCTGCAAGGTGTACGCGTGGCAGCACAGATCGGGATGCGGATCGCAAATCCGCATGACTGCAACAAGCCTATTCGGTTGACCAGTTCTCAAAAACGCTGTCGAACAGATTGACCAACAACGACAGTCAATGCACCCAGTCTGAACAGCGAACATTATCAGATAGAAGTTCAGATACCGGTGTAAACAGAACACTAGATGAACAGGTATTCCTGCAGTCAAAACAGAAGGAAGACGTATGCCATGAGATGTTAACATTCTGATTTACTCTCATCACTGACTAATGTAGAACCAGCAAATTTTACACAAATTGCACATGGCAACAACAACTGAACGAACCAACCACCATTTTGACCTTTCTCGTACTAGTAGTGACGTCAACACCATGGTAGACTGACTTTTTCAGCGCCTTCTGTGCACACAAAACCGGCTGATGTCTGATTACCATTGCTCCACTAAACGCTGATGTACATAGAACATCACTCACAATTGATCGTAGTTATCACATTCCCACAGACTTCCCAGTCGGTCTCTTTCGAAAAAAAGCACTAGACTCGGGTTCCTCTCTTGCTAGAGCTCGTCAGCAGCACATATCCTTGCCACGATCGGGATCAGAACTCCGGCCACACTTACATAAGGCAACCGTGATCACCACTGCGCCACCGACCTCACATAAGGCACGACTGAACCACCATACTGTGATAGGTGACCAAAACGGAAGCGCGACTATTCAAACACTTGATGGAATATCTCAATGCGGTTGTAAGATATATCCAAAAGTCCACAGCAAGTGGATTGTGGACAATATGGGTGACCGGACCAATCATTGCTCAACGAAATCGTACCAATGGGCGAGAAATGGCAGGTAAGAAGACCCCCAACAGAACGGTTGACCACGTATACAATGCCGGCAGAAGTGCACACGATGTGTGAGTGGGAACCGTCACTGCGTCGTGGACTGGAATTCGGGTTCATAAACGCCAGCGCGCGCAGCGTGGGAACGTGCGAATTGGACGACCTTACGCCACAATATGTCAACGCCCCATTACAATGGATTGTATGTACTCAGACTGCCCGATCGTCTCGAGAGGAGACCAATATCCCCTACTACTCACTAGTAGTCAAAATACTGGCCAGCAAGTTAACTATTTCTCTGACTTCAACTTGGAGAGAAGTTCTAGTGATGATCTCACCGATTGGAGTTATCAGGACAGTTACCATGTCTCCTGTCGGGGCGATCGCGTAATCTGAGCGTTACTCACAAGAGAACGTGGCAAGGTGTTTACATATGATCCAGTCGCGCCTAGTGTAAAGTCAGTCGCACAGTGATGAACATGGCTGCGTCATGAAAGCGTAGCCGGAGTTCGAATACCGACCGTGGTAAGTGTGTTGTTAAGTCATCACCACCCGTAGCGGTGCTAGCCGGAGAACAATTACCAGTGTTGTATGCACAGAAGGCCCTGATGTAATGGTGCTGTGAACCTGACTGCACTATTAGCGCGGGAAGGATCAAAACTGTGTAGTTGGTTCGTTAAATTGCTGTTGCTATGTGCAGTCTGTGTAAAATTTGCTGGTTCTACATTAGTCAATGATGAGAGTAAATCAGAATGTTAACAACTCGTGACATACGTCTTCCTCTCGTTTTGACTAAACGGATAAAAGGAACTAAGTGTTTTGGAGTTTTCATCCCACTAACATATCCATGAAGAACGGCGGCAAGACATCACAGAATTTGGACATTTCAGTCACACAGGCTGACGGAAACCTACAATAAATGTTACGAAGAAACTGAAATTGTGAAGCACCGAAGGTAGACTCGTAATTTGAGACATAAAATACAAAAGTGGAATAGCAGAACAATCAGACACGATTTCGCATCGTATATAATCACACCCTAACCAGAAGGCACGTGCACACAAATAAAGGAGATGTGTGGGTTATGACGAAGATGAAAGAAATTGCAAGCAAAAACAGCACAAACCACGAGGCGTCAAAGACAAATTCGTAATGTCGGGTAAATGATTGGGATGTTGTAACACACACACAACTCAGGTAAAAATAGGCTGCAATGAAGGGGACAGTCACAGCCAGAACCAACATCGCTAAACAAAGCGAGGCTGGTATGAGCACAAAGCGATCTCTTGAAACGATCGCACAATGAATCGATTCCAGTAACGTAGCGATCCAGGTTCACGGCATAGCACCGAAACTGCTGGAGGCCTCATAGGCTGCAGCGGACGTCATCTCCAGCTTGGCTTTTCGTAGGCTAGCACCTGAAGTTCGATAGTGTCGATGTACCTACGAAACGGAAAACAAAAGAGACTGATTAAGAATGCAATAGACGACGGATACAAACAAGGTAGTAACAAATTCTATCATCAGCAAAACGGCTGATCACTTTTGTATGATATAGAAGCTTTAATTTCTAACCATTAACGTATTCTCTCAATACACCTTATATCTAAGCTGTTGATCTGCCTAAATCGCAACAAATACAAAACAAGTCTCAAACTCATCATAGACAGCTAGCAAATTTAGGCAGAGGGAATGGTGGGTGGCAACGGAACCGAACGATGCAGATAAAATAACATTGGGTAGAACATTAAAGTTATTAGACTTTGAAGATACATAACGGAATTCACGTACAACCCGCGACAAAAATATAAGGTCAGCCAGGAGTTCGGCAACGTTTTTCTTGGTAACAAGTTGACAATAAGCACTTTTAATTACGAGAAAACAAACAAGTTTTAACAGAAACCAGTAGGCTGAAGTTTCTCTCAGTAGGTCCCATAATAGATGAATTACACACAAATGCGCAAAAGACAGCCACGATAAAAAATATGCGGTCTACCACTGTATCTTAGACGCGTAATTGGTTTAGTATCATACGTTTCCCCAAGTTCACTCCAATTCTTCTAACGAGAATCTGTAGTGTTTTCAAATCCCAACATCTTCACACTCACCCTAAATCAACCTTCGGTTGAGCCATCGATTTACACGCCACAGTGTTCTTGTGGACACAATAAACTAACAAACTGTAATGCCTTTCCATAGAGTTGAGAACAGGACTGCAAACCCAACGGTCTAAAATGTTAAGCACTCAAAGGGGTAACCACGATCTGCAGTCTATGGGCTAACTATGCTGAGAAGCACAGTTTGAAAATCTGAAGAAAAACAGAAGACAACCAGGAGCTTGTATATAACAGTTGGTATCATGAGTGCTAGTTCACATGGTCAATTCATTCGTATCAAAAGCTACAAGGATACTTCGTACTATCAGCAAATGTCCATCGATAATGCGCTGAAAGACTTCCCTCACCTCCCTAAAATCACACTAATATATGAAATCCATCGAGGTTAAAGTTATTCTGATCGTCGAAGAAACCCAAAAGTCACTGACGAATTCCAGGAGCGTACGTTTCAGATCACGATAAGCGAAATTGTATTTGTCACCGATTTAGCGAAACGGATTTTATTTTCGTATATTTTAACCATGAAACATATTTCGGGATCGGTTGATGGCTCTTGTGAGGGTAGTAAGATCGAGCTGAACTTTGAAGCACTTCTTGTTGAATCGACAACTAACGGAAATATTCGTCGTTTATTTAATCCGGGTAAGATCACACCCCGCTTCACTCACCACATAAGAACAGTATTTTATGCATTTCAAACAACGCGTAACAACAACTCTAGACCTCTGGAGTTCCGTAAACATTCCAAACTCAGCTGAATGTGTCGAAATTCTAAAATTTTCCCTTTATCCACATCGATCAGTACACCCCTTTTACGTGACATGATGTGCTGGGGGTGGGCAAATATGGAACGAAATGGTAGTTTCAGAGAGCCTAATCGTATGACAACTGGTTCATACCTAAAGCATTGGAGTTGCGGCCCAGCAACTACTGTGTGAACTAAGTGTGACGTACATTCGGTTTTCTAAGCATCAGTAATTTAAAGATGTCGTAGGAAACTGAGATTGGAACAAACATATGCGCACAGTTCACTACCTGAAAACAAACAGTGGTCTTCAAAATATTAATACCATTTGATTGATTTTTCTTGCGAAAAATGTTGACGATGTGTTAATAAGACGTGACGATTACAAAAAACTATTCCAGAGGTGTATTTACTTAAAGTTTCAGAAAACACCGATCGACCCCATATATTCAAACGTCCCTCACAAAACTAGCAGGAAATGCTGTTAATGAAAAGAGTATAGCGAACATTGACATTAGTTACAGTCATACCAAGCAAACAAGTATGATTTGATTTTCACACGGCAGACAATAACTCTTTGCTGTCTAGTGTGGTTTACTTAGTCTCATCCGAATGCATTCCGGTGAGCCTCTGTAAACTAGAGCACCATCCATATGATAACAAAAACATTACATTTCTATGGCCTCTACATACTGTGCATAATTAATGCTGGTTAAACTGAGGGCCCATTATCCAAGATAACGGGAACCGAAGACCAAAACTACTTCACGCACACATAAATCATGTCTTAAAATTTAGATTATTGCGATCCACCGTTCACCCGCTGATACGACATCTGGTCCCCATCCGGGAGAAAGCCGCCGACACCTCTGATCTAGTCCAAGGACATTTCCATGCGGTGAACACCTGTCTTCATTTTTGCTTGTGATAAGCGAAATTAATTTACTCTGGCATGTGCCTACGGAATGCGTGGTCCTACCCTGGTCGAAAAGCAACTGATTATGGATGTCGAAACAAAAACAATAACAGCTCCAATTCGAATTCCATAGTCTACTTTACTCAAAATGTGTCCTACAATACAACACTTTCAATCAACACCAAACTTCCTCATGCATAACTAGTATGATAGGCTTGCGAACAAAGTGTGCCTATTACACAGGTTGTACTGACATACTCTGTCGACCGTTATAAGAGAGTTCAATTAATGTAAGGTGACCAGTGGTATAAATTCTCCGGCAACACGCGAATCGTTTCGTGGTTGTTTCCATTCATCAGGTATGCGTGCCTGGTGAGATTCGAGCATTAAATCCTATCACAGGAACGTCAAATACTGACATTTGTGGATATCAACTCATTTGAGAATTAGTTGCACCGTTAATCACAGATTTTATGGACTTTATTGAGTCTGAGATTAACGCTACAACTTCAATAAAATTCACGATGTTGTGTATTGACCAAGATAAGCCACGAATATTTTATTATTAAGCGAAGGTGGTTATGCAGGATAAATATGCTGACGCTGAGGGATAGGTGTACTAAGATCCATACAAATGCGATCAGGTCCGATAAGTCGATGGTGAGCAGCTAAACACGATGCATTAATGCTTAGCTGACTGTGTAGGAGTGTTAAAATAGTGAGGTATAACTTTACAGGCATGCGACAAAGATCATATCATGGACGCGAAAATACAGTAGAGAAAAGTCGGAAAAATCACAACTAACCAAAAGGCATTCTGATTGTTATTCATAATCGATCAAGACGAGTAAAGCAGTACAAACAACCTTAACTTCTATTTTTCAAACTATGCAGATCGCCTAGGTGCAACCAAACAATGAAAGTTGATTTTTTTTAAATAGTGCACAAATCCATGGAGATAACCTGGTACGGAGAAATCGACAGTTAGCCCCAGAAGTGACGCACAAGGAGAAACAATGCAATCGATCGACCCTGAGGTCAGGGTTCGCTGCAGGCAAGATCCAGTGAATGCGTGAACGGTGGAAATCCACATTTTGCGTAACAGCCCAAAAATCATTTTGACAAATGGGACGTGGTTATACGTGAGTGTTATTCAGTCCACAGACCGATCTGTCAGCCTACTGACCAAGATGCTTTGAGAGACAGATGAAAAGAGATGAGGAAAAGAAGACAACTTAGTGTCGGCTGCCGACAAAGTACATTGTGTTCAATGTGTTTAGGTGTACGAGGATACACGGCTAAGTTGAAAGAATCCGAATACGTGTATACAGACAGAAAAGAACATAGGAGCTGCACGAAAACTGGCCGAGCAACAAACGTGAACTAACCTTGAAAAGCAGGAAGGCACATAACGCAGCCATGACTGAGAACAGGCTTGCGATGACAAGCATGAACGAACAGACGGGCTTGTTGGTACCACAAGTTTTCAGGCTATTGATCCAACCACTTCAAAGGGAATAAGAAAATAAGTTAATTAAAAAAAAACCGGCAAATGAAACGGCGGTAAAGTCTACCAGATTGACCGACACCACACAGAACAGATGAGGCTAACGATAAAAAACGTATAACCTCAGTGGCATCCGAGAGCATTGGTGACCTGAAGGTAACATGGAAGTAAATCGAGCAGCAATAGAGCGTTATGAAAAAGAACAGAGAAAAATGGCGTGAACACAGTTCAGAAGATGGAGCATTCATCTACGAGTGCGACCAGACAAGTGGTACATACTCGACCTGTGTTATCCGTCGCGTGAAGTTTGTACGCTGGGTAGTAATCTGCCTCTTAAACAAGAGAAAAAGATACCTGAAGTTTGCAAACAGCTTATGGTTTTATATGTTCGCTACTTTGTATCAGTTTTTGAGATTCTGTCGAGAACACTAGTCGCATTTCGGAAGCCACGTCAGCACTAGACAAGCTGAACGTACGGTACATTAATTCGAAAAATAAGTACACAGTTGTGAGCCTTAGTCGGTTCACTCGAAAGACAGTCACAGAGTGCGCGTTCTCCATCACAACCAATCCGGAAACAGATATGAGTATAGCCTTCAAGGACGCACACATGAGGATGGTTGGGTTGTGTACTGAGAATGTTAACTAATCGACTGATAAGCCGAACGAGACATAATGGATAGATATAAAATACAAGTGATACCTTGGAACGGGAATGCCAACGTTCAAATCTATAACCATCAATGATGTCATATCAGTTGGTGATTGAACGTTTGCAATATAAACGCCAAATTAAGCAATAACTAAGCAATAACTATTCTGCACATGTCACTTTACTCTCATTTGCAACCTACATAATGTTAAACGTCGGAAGCAGAGGTTTTGCGAATTAGATAACACACATATCCCATTCCTCTAACTCTAAACGAAGATTGCACCTTTGGTGGATGGGCATCACTACTAATTGTTGATGCACTGTTATCCATAATGCCTATGAAACTTTGTGCAGGACAGCGTGTTGTCTATAAACAACGTACGAAGAGATTTTTACTCAACCTTGGTAAGATTACAGAAGACTGTGAAAGGTGGAGTCGGGATTTTGCAGGCAAGAGTTAACCTGTGGTACCGTGTGGACCAGGAACAACAGGGCGGTTCGAGAGCTGAGCCCCTCATCACGGCAGTGAAAATACTTATTCAGTACGAACTCAGAGCAAAAGATACGACGATTTCCAACACTTAAGTATAAATGGCACGTGAAAGGCATGCACACAATCCTGCAAAGTATGAGCTCAATCGATAAGCACTGTGAATGCCAAAGACAATGTGCTCCGTCAAAACTGAACGCGTAAAACCATACACACAAGCTCAGACATGCACACGATCGATTACAACAGTTATCTGATTGGCAGAACAGAGGAGTGTCATGAGACTGGGGGTACGGAACATCGTTAGTAGAAGTAGAAGTGAATCCAGCAACTAACATCCGGTGTACATGAAACGAAAAACCCTTCATAAAAATATAAAGTAAATAAGTCACGTGCTTACAGTTTCAACGTGTAATCAGTTCACACATTTTGATGTTTTTTGATCCACCAACGATGACATATAATGTTAACATTATACAATACCCAGTAATTGTGCTTTAATACGAAGCAAAGGGTGAGTTGAAGCAAACACGTGTATATTAATAAAATAAATTTTTATTACTGTGAGAAGAGGAGGGGGCGGAACGTGTGTGTAATCTCTGATAGCCTGTGTTTGAACAATCAAAATTATGCATGGCACATCCAAGCAACTCTGTATAACACGTGCTACATGACAGGAAAAAGGTAACAACGAGAGTAATCCTGCAGCTTTCACTGCCCTGTTGTATCAATCGCATACAGTTCATAGAAATCTCGGGGGAAAGGACATCTCTGGTCAGAGGTTATATGAGCCACGAGGCCTCCGATTAAGCATTTTCGACTGCAACAAGACTGTTGGATGTATAATACGGACTACAAGAATACTAGGGTCCGGATGAGATAAAGACTAGGTTGCAGCCAGTCTAGCTACATTAAAATCTGCCTAACCGTACTACGGTGCTAACCATGTTTCTGGAAGACGAGGAGATTGTGACTTGACATATAGATGCCCAATGATTTGCTTGACAAGGATGACTCTCTAGGTGATGGCTTAAGACCATCTTATTTAACACAAAAGGCCATCAGCGTATGTAAGTCAACACAGTGCGTCCAGTCACTTCGGTCAAAATCAGCTGGGCATTTTTCCGTGCATTGTCATGAGATTACATAAGCAAAGCACAAGGCAGAAATCTACGTATAGGTAAAACAATCGGAAAGGAGAGGAGCATCTAAAAAATAGCCACAAATATTCGCCCACTTTCACCAATCACAAAAATCACTAAGAGTGCGTAAACTCAAAAAAGGTTCCGATGTGCAAAATCAAGGGTTGAACGTCATCTACTGAGTATATACACAGATATCTGACGGCATGTCCGCCAGTGATCATCGTGAGCCAGCCTAAGGTTCAGAACAGTTTAACGGTGACCAGCCGACCATCTCAAAGTTTCATCCTTCGACTACAGAGCACGCGTAAATGGTCGTCTGATCAACATGATAGGTGCTCCAATCTACAAAGTTGGCGGGTTGGACTTCTTGATGGATTGTAACATAGACCATATGTACGCTAAACTCCCAGAACGAAGATAGTGAACTGCTTGCCTACGCATTTCTTTCACCAAAATCAGTGGACATCGAGTGCTATGAAAACAGGAGCATACATGAAGTGGATCATCCACCAAAGTAAATAATGTAAACGAAGTCCCTAGAAGAGAGTACAGTGGTGATCAGAAGGACGATTCACTTCAGTTCATACCTTTGTCTTGAATTATTTTGTTGTGACAAACTAAAAACAAAACAGAAGCGGCTGCTTCCGACGACAGTCCGGTTATTGTCTTAATAATTACGTCAATTTGTGTTAGCCAGGTTGTACTTGCCGTCAATGAACGGTTTGGTAGCTGAGGCTTGTCCAATCAAGCGACGAGTTGCTTTCAAGGAACATACCCGAGACGAAGAAGTTTAACCAAGAACGGTTAGATGAGTAAACCTAACCCAAAAACTTCGTCTCACTAGGAACTAAGGTCACTTAAGAAATCCCATATTCTCATATTCCCATGCCATTTTAAAATTGGCTGTTTTACGGACATATACGAGATCGTCTTTTCTTAATGTTATAGTGGCGGCTTGCAAGTTAAACACATGTCATATTCGTGCGTTGTTTTGCCTCCTTGTTGTTATTAAGTTTTCAATCGGTCGATATAATTCGCTTACGAATCCGTTCGAATAATTGCGCTGGGTCAATATCGGAGATCATAACGCTGAGAGGGATAAACGATAGACGATTGATGCGTGTAAAACAGAGCCCAGTAGATTTTATTACATAGATCAATGTAGCCTCTAGGTAAGTAGTCATCATCACTTGAGTCAATATTGTTTCTTAAGATCTGTGTGCGTGAAACACTCACCCACTGTTTCAGCCCGGTTGCTACAGGGAAACAGTATTCCCACCAAACGCAGGAGACACATTATTACAGCAAAACAGGAAAGCTGGCGTTGTTTCGTTGGTACCACTGACCAAATTCACAAGGAACAATGCTGCCCGCGAACAAATTTGAAGACCATAGAGATTGACACGTAAGATGCACGCATCAGCATCTATCCATTCCCTATCTTCAATTACATACGCGCTATGAGGTAAGAATATCTGAACATGTGGGAATCTACAGACAAAACTTTTAATCATCAATCAGTCACGTGATCGGTAACAGTAATAACGGATACGGATGTAGATGAAGGATGGAAACAAAGAATAAGAATAACATCCAATCTGTTTGACGTATTACTAAGGTAGCGACAGATTTACAACTATGTTTTTGAATACATAATGGTGGTTTCATACAGTGTAAAGCAAGTGCTTCGGAAAAAGCTACAGCGTGTTTGTCTATTCTCTAGTAGATAACACAGAATGCTCCAACGGGGTATACTCGATGGACAGATCATTTGACAATTTTGTCTGCAAGCTTCCAGACGTCCAAATGTTTACACTTAACTTCGCGTATTTAACTGAAAAGAGCGAACGGAAAGATGTTTAAATACACACCTTGTATGATTACCACTGTGTTCTTCAAATGTATAGGGGACCGTAGATCCACGGGATCGTACGCGATCTATTCATTAAGATGCTATAAACTCAGACAGAGTGGCTCCATTAACACCTTCGCATCACAACGCGCAGCGCCAAATGTGGACGAGATGTCATTGCTTTAGATACGAAGTTGTACTTAAGAAATTTGGATTTCAGGTGTGCGAATGAAGTAGCCAAAAGAGAAATCAAAGAGTGGTAATCGGATCTAACAGTCTCCTTCATTCAAAGCAATGAAGGACCCGCTCATATCGGGAAGCTCTTACGAAGGAACAAAAATAGCGAATTAATCACATTACTATTGTCGTGATCCAACAACGCGGATGGCACAAGGGTTGTTTATTCGACAAACCAACACAGGTTAAGCATTTAAACAAGACCTGAAACAAAACCACTCATTTGCATGCGGTATTCAACCCCAGACCTTTCCGGTTGCCGCAGACGTCAATGCTCAGTTCCTTTAAGTAGCAGGGACCACTATGAGCGACGCTGCACTCTGAATTTCCTTCCTGCATTTTCCCTGCGGCTTGTACGATGTCAAAATATATGCTCTGATCCTACCACTGAATAGCCGTGGTATGAGTAGTATGTTATGATCACTCAACTTCACTGCACTCCTCCCCCCGCAAAGATTGTTCCAGCTGCAGCAAAAACAGTTCAGGTTCCCTTCGCTCTCTTGACGATCTGCGTATTGGCCTCGGGGATGTCGCTGCTCCTGGCGTACATTCTCTTCTGCTCGGCGTGTCGTACCATTTGCGAAGCTGGCTTCCGTGCACTCGATGTTGATTCCCGTCATTCTTGATCAGATACACTGGACCACGGCGATCCACTACCACATAAGGTCCTCTCCACCTCGCCAGGAACTTCCAAGATCCTGATTCTGTTGCGCCTGGACTCCGCCTGTGTCTGTATTTAACCATGAAACCAATTTCAAATACCGCATTTCCATCCGACAACTTTGCGGTTGACTGCTCCTTAGCAACTTCTTGTCCGTTCGTCAAGTTTTGGTTGGCCACCCTCAGAGCTTCTGCTAATTCACGCCTGTCCATCCGCCGGTCTCCCCATAAACCAATCTCCTGATCGACTGGCAGGCGTGGCACGCACCCGTGTATTAGCTCGAAGGGCGATTTCTTTGTTGTCCCTTGGGGCGAACAGCGGTGGGTCAACAGAATCAGTGGTAGTGTTTCCTCCCAGCTCC
>JTDE01004707.1:10946-23518 GCA_014338405.1 Paragonimus skrjabini miyazakii | reverse complement strand
TATGTTACGATCGCTCAACTTCACTGCACTATGTGCTAATGTAATGATGGAAGTCACCGCCGAGTGCTGCTGACCGACTTACTACCACTGCACAACGGTATAAGCACTTTTCAAAGGGACGGTCTAACACCACACAGGTGCTGCAGTGGCAACGAACCACTTGGAGCAACACAGCCGAATCGCTCAATCAATCTAAACCCAGTGTGGCAAGTGTGCACCTGGTGGGTAATCGAAGACGCATACGAAGGGAGATGTCCGAAAGGTAATCGAAGTAAGAAAAATAAACCACCAGTTTAAAACAGTGGGTTCCCTTGATCCAATTCGTCAAAGCAGCAAGAAGACAAACGTTGCGGGATGTTAACATTTCGATTAATCTCATCAGCTGCATACTACATACACACAGAATATACAACAAAAGCGCATGGCAAAGATAGTTGAACAGTGAATTTTTAGGTCAAAAGGCTGCTACCAGGGGAGGTGGACGATGTGAACCATCAATTTTTGCGCACACAACACTGGCTTTCTTTGTTTGATCAGCACAGCTTCACTGATGGCCAGAATTTTGGGGTTTGGGTGTCGTAGCAACACCAGCGGTTGTCACAATAAGAAGCAAAACGAACGATCCACTACAAACAGGAAAACGCCCGAATCTATCCAGTATAAAATTGGAGAAGTTGACAGAATGGTTTTCAGTGGTGAATCCGCATAGATCACACATGTACACCGCACACTTATGAACAAGATACGAGGCTAATTTCAGATAGCACTGACCAACTGGCTCCGGTCATACATTAAAAAGAACACAGACTTCGTTCTCGAGTCGTTACACGCTGTCATGCATGTATACACACTTCCCGGTACTGATCACCTTAGTGCCCTACGCTGAACATCACCCCTTTTTCCATTAATGAAGTTTTACAATAGTTCACCTTATTTGTTATCGCAATGCCCAACCGGACACCTTGTCACAGGTACCGTACAAAACTGGACAAAAATTGAAGATAAGTGATAGGAATTCATCCTGGAAAGAGCCGTAGGAGACACTACCGATCGTTCAGAACACCATAATCACGGAACACCTGATCATTTGACAAGAAGAACGCTGGCAGCGAACGTCCTTGCAATAAGTCGTTGTAATTTAAACCAGTAGCTACGTGAATCGAAGAGACTGGCTTACTCCTTCCAGAATGAATAATCATCACCTTGCAATGTAAGGATGTTCATGCTAAGTGTCGAAAAGACCGGCACTGACGTTCTGTGTATACTCTTCCATCCAACTAGTTACGGTGAAATCGCGAATCATCAACTGGTTTTTCGCTCTCCAATCAACCGGCGAATATTGAACTTTAACGAATAGTGTACCCAGATCCATGGAATTGGGCTGTGTTGTTGGGTGAACTGTTGACGGAATGAAGGAGCGATATTCAGCGAAGGTTAAGAAATCGCTTCTTTATTAATGTTGATATCCAGTCAGTGAATTGCATTTGAGAATACTACTGTAGCGAAAAGGCACAATCTTTATTGTCCAACACGCTAGTTCACATGCTAGGCGCGCGTTCGCGTTTATGAGTTAGCATTCCAGTCCACAACACCCCCAGGTTTCCGTTCACGCGTCGTGTGCACTTCTGCCCGGTTTAGGTGTGTGATCGGCGCCGTCTATCGGGGGTTTTCCGCCTACCATTCTTCGTCCATTGGTCCGATTCCGTTGAGCGATGGCTCATCCGGTCGCTCGTGTTGTTCTCCATCTATCCACAATGGGCTGTGATCGTATTCCACGGTGGTGTCGAGATATTCCCCCGTGTTGGAAGAATCGAGCCTCCGATTTCGTCGTCGATTCTACTTTGCCTGCCATGTCTCGCCCGTTGGTCCGATCAGGTCGAGCCCCCGTTGTCCGTCATCGTTGAGGGCTTGTGGACGTGCCTGCCTTCCGCGTTGAGGTACGCCGCCGAGTGTTTGAATAGTCGCACCTCCGGCCTGGCAATCCACCACACTACCACTTTCAGGTCAGATCCGAGCCAGTTTAATACATTTTATCTGATGGCGTTCAAAATTAACGTAAAGGAGGCACAATTAACAGTGTGCACCCCGTGAGAAAACTATGACACCACCAAGTTAACTTTCCCTAACAATCTGAGGTTATTACACGTCATAATAGCAACAAGCCATTATGACACTCGTATATATAGTCAAAGATCTTAGAAAGCATCGTTTCCATTCTTTACAAATGTTATACTCTTTCTTTATGTTTACACAATGTATGCACCGTACTAACCAAGCTAAGATAACCAAAAGCATCAGAACGAGGTCATTTGTTAAACAAGCTTTCTAACCATTATCAAGTTTTGATGCAGGTTACTAATACTTGTTGAATGCTTTTGACATATTCAAACATGACAAATTAGGTCTAACGATAATAAACCAGTAGTTCCAACTATTTTTCTCGTCCGACCGTGTACAGTGCGTTGACAATGTAATCGTTCCTGCTCCCGGGCTGGCAGCAACCACTAACTCAAAATCGACCGGCTAGTAAACAAGCTTTGTAGATTTCCATCAAATCGATCGACAGAACTCGGAACAAGATCAGATTAAGCAACCTGACCAAATACGAGGAGCCAACGTTCAGTTTGTCGATCCAGCTGCCTCCGCCACCAAATGACTAACCGGATCCACAAGAGGTCAGTTAACATCTCGCTGGTGTTTACAGGCACGTAAGAATAGCAGTACGAAATTCATGCAAAAAGAAACAAACTGAGTAGCGAACAAGCTCATCACCATGAGGCCAATTTTACCACAAATATATTGAATTCTGTAAGCAACCTGCTATCACACAAACTGTCAATCACTCCATTCAATGTCCATTACCACGGTCACGTTATTTGGGTGTTAGATTCTTTGTTATGTTTTACGACAACGCATCATTTTTTCCAAACAACGAATCCATCTAAACGCACTCTAGCAATTGGTTGCTATAAATTTTGCTGTCATTAGCTTGATGAATAGGCACCTAAAACAAGCATGTTTGCCACAGAGTCTCGGTGTGAACTTTGGCCAACATCGAGATGTTTGTGCAACTATGCTCACTTTTTGTAACTCTAGCAATATAAAAGCTTGATGAGATTTTACAGAACAAGTGGGGATTGAGTGAGACTGGCAGGCTTATTGGATAGGAGAATGACTTACAAACTGAATATCACTCATAATTTCATAACTAGAAAGTAATCGCTAAATTTGCATACTGGCAACGTTTCACACGTAACTTCAAGGGATGTGTAACATGGTTATCATGTCACATCAGTCCACGACAAAGCATCAACTGATCCCCGGTGAATAATTTGTAAACAAGTGTACAAGGAGCATAGCAAGCAGCCAATCTACTAAACATGAGTAGAAAGGGTTTTAGGTGCCTTGAAGTAACTTCGAATTTCTAACGCAGCACGCTAAACAGATGCGTAGCTGATTATCCGAAAAGGAAAAATTACGGAACGTCCCCAGATCTTATTGGTGCATAATCCATTTCAAAACAGAATAAAACTCACCAGGATCCCAGATAGTCGATGCCCAAACATTGGATTAGCACTATAATTGTTTGCACAGCGAACAGGATGAAGAACAGAACATAGTTGATAGAACTGTCAGACCTATTCAGGAAGGGGACAGGATAGGAAGCGACGGAAAGTGTAAAAAGGAAGCGACACCAGAAATGAACAAGTGTCCACAGTGTAAGTAAACGATTAAAAAACTTCAGCTAGATTTTTGCATACGGTGACAAATTAGATGATGCGCAACAATTCAGCTTTAAGTCTACCATCCTATATACGCTGAGTTGCAGTTAATAGTCCCAAGTCTGTAAAGTCAAGCTTGTTGCGTACCGAAATGTATCTACATCTGACTAAGGACCAGTGTCTTATGCACCGAAACTGTAGGTCGGACTCGTGGAAATATCTTACGAACATTTCAGCGAATCTGGAAATTTAACCATAAGCAAAAAACGTGTACAGATCATCTGGATCACATTGCGGGACAGCTAAACTAAGTTGACCTAGCATCAACCACTAAACGAGTAAAAGGACGAACAATTAACCCCCTCCCGTGACAATCTTGTAACCGTGACCGCGGTCCAACAGAACGAACAATAAACTGTCACAGCGTTGTCATAAACTGACACATAACAAGCAGGAGTGAACACGTACATTTAACGCGCACAACTCTTGTGGTCTCGGTCCTCAGGTAAAACTTAACACGACTGTCGGCCTGGGGGCAAGCGAGAAAGCACACGGACAAGCGAAGTGACCGTTGAAGGTGAAAGTGACAGCAACCTCTTCAACACACTACCAGCTATCAGGCACACAGCGTTGTGAACCAAAGTAGTTCACCCTCCTTATGAAAGAAACGACCAATAGTATGTGAATTAATTTGGACGAGGTCGAAGAAACAGAAGAGTGATAGCAAAGACTTGGGTGGTCCGATCGCATCTGGTGAGGGTACCGATGAATAGTTAGACTGAGTAGCAATACAGATAAGTGTTCTGACCCTCAAAATTTACCTGAGTGCTTGTGACCTCCAGGTAACAGATAACTTAACCTGTTTGTTCTTTACAGTTAGAAAACTCTATACAAATGAGACAGGAAGTTTAATTATCAAGAACGGAGGATATTCAAAGGAATGAAGAAGAAGAGCTACAACATATATAGGCGAGGGATGCATAAAAGTCAACAAACGTCGCAATCGACAGACCACAGATAACACAGATGACACTTAGTGATGATTGTTCATAACAAGTGAAGTTTGACGAGGCTTCAATTTAATCAGCAGTTTGGATTCAGCTTAGCGTACTAGCAGTGACAGACGATTATTAACACAGTCTCGAATGGGGCACTGAATACTCTGATTGTCTAGACTGAAGCATTTTAACCGTGTTCAACCGACATCATTTTACTATCCAGACTATACAGAAGCGAGTAAAATGCTTCAGTGTTGCATAAGCTCCGACTTGACGACGCTCGCATTACGTAAAAACTAACACATCGTTCGAATACAGAAGGTTGGAGTTTGTAGACTGAGATAGGACAGCATGTACATTTTAATAATGTGGGATTTTTTTTAGGATAAAAGCAAAAAGAAAGAACCTTTATGAAAATTGAAGTTTATTGTTCTATTCCTAACAGCACCTCGAAATATTTTGAAAAAATGGTCATTATGGACAACTCAATGGAAAGACTGAGTACCTAAAATAAACAAAAGTGATATAAACAAGAAATATATTTAGATAAATCTGCAATCTAAAAGTTACCAAGTAGAAGAGCTGTCAAATTGCTATCTATGGAAGACAACGAACCAACATTTATCTAAAGCTATCAAGTTTTGTGTTGTATACAGATTTTCCACTTCAATGTCGATCCATGCACAAAGTATGTTTGTCTACTTCAACTAATACTTCTGTGTATTGGACAAACGAATGAGCAACTGTCCAAAAGAATGAAAGAAGATAATGGTGGAGTGAAGCAATAAACTGCTCCAGTATGGAGCACCTCGTTAATACGATCCGCCATGGTAACCAAGCTGTATCTTCCGATGCCAATTCGAAAATAAGTAAAATCGATCCGACAGCAACAATTCCGTTAGTTAATCCCGCGGTGCGTGCTCAAAAGAACTTTGTCCAACCACTTAATGTACCGTAGAGTTAAAGCAGTGCATCGTTAAAGATATCGACACAGGTATCAAACAAACAACAGTGACAGTCCAATCGATCGTCTATTAAAAAAGCACTTTAACATTCACTCATTTGTTTACAAAACCCGTATCACAATATGGCCAGAGGATCTGATAAAAATAACTCGAACCATACTTTTGCCGATCTGTGTTCACTTTGACGACTTGATGAGAATCTTCCGGGCGTTATGGAATATGGGGATGCGTAATGTCAAAAAACTCTAACAATAGACGAACCCTTGAACTTTGAGTAAAGCGCCTGTTGTTGCTTAGACTAGCTCAACAACTTAACAATACACGATACAAATACGATCAGTAACTTCAGGTAACATCAACCGCCGCTCGAGGAAACAGAGCTGTTGCTAAAAAAATTAGATCTCGAACGGAGATTATAGAATGTCGATTGATTTACTGTAAGTCAATCGATGTTTAACAAATCCCTCACCGAAATTCGACGCTAGTGACACCGAATTCAAGAATGGATTCCGGGCGTGTCTTAGTTGTAGTGCGTCATATCGATCGCTGTAACCCGCATCACGCTGCAAACAGGCACTGTGGAAAAACATGCAACGTAAAACGACAACACATGACTGTTGTGTTGACACTGTATGCCTGTGTGTGAAAGACCACCTACTTGTTCATTAATTGATACAAGCATCCTACAAGTATCAGTGCAACGAAAACAGTTGAAAGGAAGGTAACTTCACCAACAAGGAAAAAAATCAGAAAGTGGTTCGATACGTAAAAAGACAAACGTACCTCAAAGCTTTGTAAAGAGGGCGATGCCAACCGAAGAAACTCAACGGAGGCATGACCAAAACCAACAGAATTGATGCGCCGAAAAGCGGACCTTCTACGGTAGAGGAGCCCACAATAAAATAGCCCAGCGTACCGCCCATGTTCAACAACAGGAGAAGCGCATAGGCAAGCCACAAGGCATAGCCCATTTGAGCCAACCAGCGACAATCCAAGGGGATATCCGCCTCGAAGTCCTGACGAACACAAGGCTTACACGGACACCAACGGGGCAATGGGGGCCAATTGTGAGGAGCTTTAGGAAGATGGAGAACAGAATGCGTTAAGTTGGAAATGAAGTGTGTACGGTAGCCTATTGTGAAAAGCTGCATTACTGTGTTGCCATCGTTTAACCGAAACGTCCACGGAAGTAAATCCGCCAGAAAGCGGATACAGTCTTAGTCCCACTTTCAGTTTTGCCGTTTGTCTACGAGGTGTAGACATCTCGATGTGTCACATTTCAGTTAAGGCATAAAGGCTTTACTAGAAATTGAGTCCCACCTGTAACCCTTTTTGCTTATGGACTAGAGACTGTTTTGTTCTCTCGATCGTTGATACCAACCACTAATGGATTGTGACCAATGACGACGATGATAATCTGGAGGGACGTGTCACCCTACTAAAAGGTTTCAGTCAGTTTCACGTGAATAAGGTGCAGTCCATGAGCGGAAGTCACCGAGGTCGCCTCAATGTCCGCCAGTTAGGAGAAATTGAATCCGAACATTTCATTCGCTTTCTTAATCACTCCGAACGAGACGATTATGATTGAGACACATTTGTTCGGTAGAATGGGAGAGGTCCAACTCATGATCGTCTTGCACTGATCATGATCGCCAAAGTCAACTTTCCAAATAGCGCTCACTAATGTGAGTACCATACTAAATCTACAGGAATCCAATGCATATATCCTAACCTGCTGAATCGTATACAACAACAGCGATCGAAGCAGGCAGAACAGCATGACTTGTAGCGGTCGTTAAAATAGTGACATAAGACATGAGTTAAGAAATCCTAAATGTGCCACCTTATTGACATGAAAGGAACAGAAACGCCCCCAATAAAAAGCAACATCAGCCTGCAGACGATTACCTTCTGAAGTACAGTTAGTAACACTGAGTAGAATGTACGCGAGAGATTTCCACATTACGAAACTTGAGGAACACCGTTTACCAGTATCTGTTCGCAAGCACGGTAAAACTTTTACCTTACAACAAGATAACAAGTCCTGGCATAAGTATGTAAACTTTCCAAGTCTTGGTATATATGTAAAATTATTCAATGCTTGGATTGGCCAGTAGAAGGTTCTGATGTAATATCCGCAGAAAACACAATCACAAGAAAACCCATCTAAAAGGAGAAACTTCTGACATAAAAAGGGAAAAAATGCACTTCTGTGGGATTAGCGGAGTACCGATAACGAAATGTCAAAACCCTCGATGAACAGCAAACAAAAATGAGACGAAGGTAACCAATGTAAAGTACGACGACGCATGGTGTTTTCAGACTGGTCTAATAATTAATTTGTGTTTCATAAGTACTGTTAGCAAAATTTCCTTCACTTATAAAAAAACCATCAAATACTCCTTCGTGCTTTCACATACCTCTGCAAAATTGTATTTTGTAAGTTGGAAAGTGACCAAGATAATGAAAAGAATGGAATATTTTGCGAACTAGACGAGTACAATTTGTTTACGGCAAGGTTTAAATGAGACATCATAGCGTTCAAAGTGACTCATACCAGTAACAAGCTCAATTGAATTTCTTGCCTCGGTTTATTCAAACTTCTGCGTGAGATCTCAAATGCCGTTTGTGGTGAGGCAATCCCTTGAATCACACTTTAACATACTATGTAACCGAGTTTGCCAGTGTTTACCCGGAGGGGGGAAAAACAGCCGTTAATTTGGAATAGTGATTGTGTAGTTCGTAGCTTCGGTTGAGGATTTGGTTATTGGAATGTTCGCCGAGCTTGACATTCAGGTTACCAGTGTTTCATCACCGAACGAGGTAACACCATCAGTGCATAAGTGTTTAAACATACAGGTTTGAGCATTCACTTATGGCATTTGAATGACTAACCAAACCACTAGTAAACCCAAAAAACATGGGACAACAGAAAACAAAATCCCCATATGTACTGAAATGTGACTGATTCGCCAAAAAGAGTGGACTGCTCAAGAAATAGTAATAAGTGTTGTTATGAGCGGAAGCGCACCTGGTACTTAATTTTTAACCACCATCGATGCAACTTTTCTCACACTACCTCACCCGTGCTCGGGAAATGAAGGCGATTGAAAACACGCTGCATTTTTGTCATTTCATTGACGTTCAATGGGCAAGTCAAACGAGTCTCTCAACTTTTGGACTGTGTGAAGTGGAACCAGTAGGCTGCGCACTACATATGCCGGCAGCAGAGACAGAGTGCATGACAGACTAGGCTCACTTACAATGACTGGCACATCGATCGGAAAGGCCAGGCACAACTAATAACACGGTTGACGGCGTTTCGAAATCAAAGCAGCTGACCGATATGACAGATATTCGAACTCTAGTCGAAGAAAGCATCTGCAGTTGAGTAAATCACGAGCACACATATTTCAACTCGATTAAATTGATGTATACACGCTTACCGACTTGAGGCAAAGTCCAAATTTTGGCCACGCCAACCATACGCAGTCATACCAATGAACATTTCACACCAGCCTGTCAACAACCCCTGTAAGCACTACAGCGGCATGAGCTGCACTGGATGACAACCCTAAACGACATAATTATGAGGTCTTCAGGTTGTACACGATACAACATACTAAATCACACATCGACCGGAAAACACCAAAATCCTCAATTCTATCGAGTACCTATAAAAAGCCTCGGCTTTCACGTCACAAGGCGTTTGTCGATAAGTAACATATTTGGTTGGAAGTTGTCAAGTCACCCAGGTCAAAGTCCGAAAACGATGGTGTTTCTCAATGATGCTTGAATTTAATACAACCATAAAGAGAAAAGTAAGCCCAGATCAGGAAAAAGACAGAAAATACGGGAAGAGGGGGATGTAGTAACTAAAAACAGTCGTCTACGTTTAAACATTTAACATCAAGGCGTCTATACCTTGTAAACAAACAAGCGGGTTATTAGTGAGAGTGAGACATTAACAGTAGGGCAGCTTTTGACTGTTTTCATTGCTCCGCATCATTAGGCGCAGTTACAACTCGGCCAAACAATGATAACATTCGCATCTCTGAGTCCGAATGGCCGCCAACTTATCTAAAGT
Source organism: Paragonimus skrjabini miyazakii (assembly GCA_014338405.1). NCBI lineage: Eukaryota > Metazoa > Platyhelminthes > Trematoda > Plagiorchiida > Troglotrematidae > Paragonimus > Paragonimus skrjabini miyazakii. Next base: position 13,746 of record JTDE01004707.1, on the reverse strand, counting down.
CTCTAGTCACCGAATCTACCGACTGTGAGGGCCCTAGCTAGGAAGATGAACCACTCTACAATAACAGCTCCTCAGTGAACACCTTCATTTCCCTATACCAGGTCACTACCCGACCACCTCGCACCTTACGCCAGTCAACCGCAGCATCGGGATAGAGTGTCTGGTGTGGCAGACGAATAGCTGGCATCCCTAGTGTATGGCTCAATCACTTAAGCTTATATGAACTTAACGACTGAACAAGAACTCATTTGGTAGTCACGACTAAATACTAGCTTCATAAACGCTCTGTTGCTTACCCGTTGGTGCCACCCGATGTAAGTGGTCGGACGTATATATCGATGGTCAAATACCTGTTGACGGTTCACGTCTTCTACTCTGAGCAGCGAAATTTAGCAGCGGTAAAGTAGCACAGAATTCAATACATAACTATGATCATTATACTACAGAAGGATGCCTCTCTGTTGCCACATATTTCCACGGCTGGCAAATACTGCTCGAGCCTAAGAGATAAGAGCTTCTATTTCATGCCTTACACCTTCGCCACGGCTAATGTAACTTCTTCGGTACACAAACCGATCAACAACAACCACGACTTTATTATCTAAAACTAAGTCTACGTAATCAAAACAGTCCTGCAGAAGCTTTTTGTACTTTAAAGCTGTAAACCGCATTTCGAAGTACTTAGTACGATGCGAAATAGCGTCTAGCATTGTATGTGCCATTCGAAAATAGACAATCAACACTCTGTCGTCAGCACAATCCAGATCAGTCAGTCTTCTATTAGCAAGGAGGTCCACGTTGACATCATGTGGGTTCCGGAAACGGCCCGTATATCGAGTATTCATTCAAACGCACAGTGGTAACTGAACAACGCACTCCAAAAAGCGAGAAACTGGAACTAGGTACCGCTGTACTAGCATACAAAACTGGTTCTCAATGCCAAAAATGGCCACCGTTCGCTAACTGTGAAGTTTGCGGCCAAGAGCTTCGGTTATAGTTAACTCACAGTAGGAAGCAAATTCAATACGTAGCCCGTACAGAAGTCTGCTGAGAAAAGCTTATAGAAAGTACACGAACTCCACCGATGAATTCGATGACAAGATATATCATCACCCAGCGCCTACAACCTGCAGACCCAGAAACCATGACAACTGCATGCTGACTAAATTGGGTCACAAACTTGTCGCCCCTTCTAGCTAACATATGATGCATGACTTAAGCGAGACAAACTCATTTCAGCAAGGTAACCGCCTAACAAAAGGTTCGCCAATTATCCGCTGTTTGAGTCTGCCTGCAGATTTTTAGCGTGTTCTATTGCTAGTTACGGTTGCGGAAACAGAAAAGAAATAAACTACGACATCAGATATAAGCAGTATGTCAATGACTAGGAATCAGCTTCACTCTATGATCGACATTCAGTCATTCACTCAACAATCATGGACTTGATCGGAAGGCATTGTGGTTCAGTCCGTCGCTTACCGCAACGGTGAATCACTGTATCACCGTTCAGGTAACACACTGTGAAGTGAAGGAGTCATATTTACCAACTGCTTGCGATCCGCGAATTGCCCTGAAAAACAATAGAATACTACAAGTTGCTTTCAGCGAGCACAACTCAAACTCGAGAACAGTGTGTGCGTCTTTCAACTGAGTAAGGAATTGTTGATAGCACTCGCAAGCTAACTGCACACTTACAACGGACTACAGCGTGCAAAAGCAACTGGGATTGTAAGTTTTCTTTCTTGTGACAATCAAAGCCGTTTGACATATGGAAGATGGTTCGTTCTGGACATCCATTTGAAGGTATATGAAAAAACACAATCACGAACGCAAACACCACTACAGCGGAAGCTGATAAAGCTACGGAGGTACTGGTAGGCACATAATAGGTAACATGTACCCACTAAGTTTCCGTTCTCAAGAGCAGTATAGAGCACAGTACGTACACTAGTTCCCCAAATGACAGATGAACATTGCATTTGACCAGCAGAACACTTTGAACCCGAGCTGATGCTAGACTGGCAATATTGCCATCAAAGAAACTCATGCTGTTCGCGTTAGCAAACTAGTTTGAGCCATCAAGGAGTTTGATTTCAACAACTAAACCTTGTAGATAATCACAATGTTCACAGATAATACGATTGTAAACGCAAAAAGACGTCGAACCACGAAGAAGACGAAGATCGATAAGTTAAGGAATACTGTAGCGGTGCAACTTTTCGTGGGAAGGGATAAACTATATACGGCGTAAGCATTACAGGGAAATTAAATACAGTGATCAGTGACGACCGGAGTAGCAGTAGCTTACGTGCAGCGGCTTGATAGGCAGCCATGCGAGCTTGCTGTTCTTTCTCCCGTCGGTCCAGTTCAGCGGCACGTGCCTCTAACTCGGCCTGGCGACGCTCGAGTGCCAGAATCGCATCATTATTCATCATGGATCGAGAGGGTGGAAAAGCAGTGGGCGGAAGTGGTGGGGCGGAGCCGGCATTCGAATCGAAGGGATCCTTTTTCTCATCATCCGGAAGCGAAGCCACTGTTGGGACTCCATATTGTTTGCCTGCAAAAAGACAAGGAAGGGAATAACCCAATGACAGAGAGGAACCACTGTGTTCAGAATTAGGGGCTATGTTTGCAAAACGAAGAGACATCTAGAGTAAAACATCCCAGATCAATCGACCATCTATGCATAATTGAACTTAACTTCATTAGGTAGGTAACATGTATGTGACTAACCTCAATCATTCTGCCCGATCTTTAGACAAATGGGTCTATTCGAAGGTCAAATGTAATAAAAAATAAA
>JTDE01004707.1:0-10846 GCA_014338405.1 Paragonimus skrjabini miyazakii | reverse complement strand
AGTCAACAACAAACACACAGTCACACACACGAACTGAACAAATTCACATATAACACACCGAAGAAAAACCAAAGACAAAGATTACAGTTCAATTTTCATATCCATCCCACAAATAGCTGACGGGTAGACAAAAAAAAACCTCACTTCACACATAATCCCCACTTCCAGACGCGTGGGTTAATCAAACCGAACAATTGCGATAACTCGGCAGACTGCAAGCAGACCTAAGAACCACATTGTCTGAAGTTTTGTGAACTACATGTGTATCGCTTGCTATTGGGGAAGTATGGATGGAGACAAAACAAACGACAGGAAATTGTACAGGAAGGCGAAAACAACAGGATAAAATTGGGTTAAAAGAGCACGGAACCACAACTACAAAGAGAAAGCCACTGATTGATACCGCAACGTGTCATCATCTCCAAAAGTTAATGGCTAGTAATACAGACCGCTCTATAAGCTTAAACTCAGCAAGTAAAAAGGTACAGTCACACCTGCTCGCCAGGCTCTTTAGTCTTATTAATACCGCACCGTGTACAGCGCTGACCAGCCCGGGTAAGGAAAGGCGAGTAAAGTGTTCTGAAAACATTCTCATGAACAGATAATTAAGATAAGAGCTCAAAGCATTGATAGATGGACCTGCCTCAATTGTAAAGGTCAACAAACTCCTGTGTTGTTCAAACGTCGTTACTGAAAGCGCGATAGGAACCCTAGACAACGCAAGCTGAAGGCGAACGAATTCAGCAACAATAAAAAATAGTTCAAACAATCACATCAGGTGCGTATTTGCGGTGAAAATCTCCTCGGTCCACCGCTCATCCAAACCCCGACAAAATAAAAGATCTAACAAAGGATCAATCCAAGCGTCACGGTAAGATGTCATATAAGGAATGAACGAACAGTCACAATGTTATACTTCCCGTTATTTGCCAAGTTCTTTGTTCTGTGTTGCACCAGTCAGCTTACAGTTTGATTTTGTACGTGCCAATATGATCAGTCAAAAACAGACTATGATTTTTTTAATACCGTTGTACATCCATAAATGCGGCTTGCCTCATGAAAAAAATGCATACTGCAACCATTACGTCTTTTTATCACTTGCGTGGGAGGTTACAATTCGAGTACGATTTCTAGGGCTATTCGGAGTCCCTAGTCCCGAGTATCACAGTATTACCTGGCACCCGTAGTTAATTCTAAACTAGGAGTCACAAATGCTACAATATAACTTTCGATAACTTTTCTGTTCCACTATGAGTGCACAGAGCGATGAAGCATAGCAATAGGTCAAAGAGAGGAATGGACAATTGGAAACATAAAGCAAATTGACCTACATCAAAACAAACACACAGTGGAAACATGCAGAGTGCCCGGATTTCTTTGTTACCGGAGTGGCAGGGTTCGTTGCTACCGACTCCGCAATCTGAAACAATCCTTAGTCGTTAGATAATGGATATGGAACGTTCGAAAGAACTTGAGGTGAGAGCGACAAGCTTGCAAATACCGTGAAATTGATCATACTGACTCGTTGCGGGTCGAAGAATGGATTCCTCATATCAGACGATTTTTAAGACTTACGTCACAATGTGCATCTTCACCTGATGACTTAACGGTCACCCCCGCGTTCCGACTGTAGATACCCAAGCACTCATATAAATACAACATAGCATGACAAGCAAAAAGACCACTGTTTTAGGGTAAACAACAAACACCATAAGTTACACATTACTCATCTGTAATGCCTTTTGATGTTCACCCTCAAACCGGCACTTGACGACCGGTTTCGTCCTTGATTGGACTCACCAAGTAGATACAGTTCGAATGGGGGTCGAAACGGTTACCCTTCACGTTACCAGGCAATTATCCTATCTGCTCGACCACCAGTCTTACTACCATCGCTTGTGACGAGGAGTTTGTATGTAATTAAGTGGTAACTAGCATCACTACCTGATGAGTCCAAATAAGGACGAAACCGGTCGGGAAATGTCAATTTAAGGGCCAGCATCACACATACCATTTGGAGCTATGGCAACCGTAGCGAGTACAAACTGGCTATCTGAGGTGGACTGTATCCATCCGCACTAACGAGGGGATAAAAGCTATAACCGAATTACTCGTCATTTGCTAGCTGGATGCGTTCCGCATCCGTTTCCAAACAAATTTAATTGCTTCGGGTTGTAGAGGTGATAACAATCAGGCTACCGTTTCCCCTCTGTGTGTACAGAATGACTTATTTGTCACAACCCCTACATCGTGACAATAAGTTGAAGAAAACAATCTCAACACTTCGACTGTGAACTTGTAGTGCTGTAGGAAACTATCTCCATATGTTTTACCGTGTGTCCGTTTTGTTGATTCAATGCAGTGTGAGTTCCAGAAGAAACAACGAAATGACACTGAGAGGTATTTCGTGCAGTAAGACACTTATGGCATGTGTTAACGGAGGGAGAAAATAAGAACTGTAAGGGCTGCACTCTCGTCCAAACAGATGCACCAGATATGCAAACGAAAAAATTCATAATGAGGTCCAAGCATAAATCTTTTCAGTTAAATCTCTCAGTGCAGTCACGTGAAATTTTACTAAAGAAAAGGTCAGGTGATTCCAAGCTACCCAATCCGAATGATTGCAAGCATGCACCACCGGTCTTGGGCAGCGATCATCATGATCAACACTGCAGAATCCAGAGAAAGCCATCACTTTAAACGACAGGTGATCATGCTTGTATTTTCTGGGCGTTTGAATTTCATCGGTACGATCAAAAAAGATTAGCTGGAGTGCCTCAAAGTCTTTTCATCGTATGGCTCTCAACTGTTTGCTGCTCCACAGCTGTCTTGATAACAACCGTGTGGTGCACGTGCAGCACTGGTGTGAGTGGAAGAGGAGGTTACGAGCCCTTTAGAATGGACGTAATGTAATCTAATAATGGTCGATCAAAGGTAGGCTGAGTGCAGTAGACGCAGTCTGAAATTCATATTAATACATGCCTCAAGTCCAGCCAAAGATCTGAGCATGGACCATCAAGTCGTCTTCTCGTAGTTCAGCTGCAACTCCAATCCAACATAAGTCAGTTGTATACTCACTAGAGTGGTTGGCGCGAGATCACGAATGTGTGCCCATCCTGAAGATTGCTCTAAACTTTCAGTTCAATAGCGGATTGAAATGACACTCGATAGCACTATTATCTTTGATGTCATAATTTCGACGAAAACAGCAGCGAACCTGAAGAGAAATCTGTAGTAATGGTCGTAACATGGAAAATCGATAGTTAAAATGTCGCTGATCGTACAGGTTCGTAAAAGACTATTAGCTGTTTCCACAAAAACGGTCGTTGCTAGATAGTGTTGATAATGAAGGAAAGCCGCTGTAGATAGACCACTGTGATTTGCAGTGTAGAGGTGACAAACACCAGGCCAATTTAATCTAGTTACCGAAATAACCACGTTGTACTGTACTGCCTATAAATCAGACATGACCAGAGTGATGCAACCAGAAAGAACGCATGCTAACTCATTCCAAAAAGCAGAAGAACAAACCAATTACCTGAGTAAATAATAGCGAGTTCCGAAACAGAATGAACAATATTTAAAAGAATATCCTTGTCCTACTCTGCTTGGAGTGTGTAGCGACCGCCGTGTACACTGGCATTCGACAGAAGGTCTGCTTAGTACCTGGAGCACGTTTATATGCTCTCGAAAAACCCGTTCTTCAATAGTCAGTACTATTAGACTCATTGTTACAGACTACATGAACATAGCAGGCAAACTTACTAACTTACGTTTAGCAGTCATCAGAAATAAAGATTTCATCAACATAGCTGCTACTGCCACAGAAACTCATCCCAGTGGGACTAACCAAGACGATCAAAACCATCTTACGTACTGGTGTTTGCCAACAACACGGAAATATCAAGTGATTCTTACAATAATTAACTACACCGCCTAAAAGGACCAACTTAACAATCAGCGAGATCCCGTAAACGTTTCAGTCATAATGTGTGCTTGAATCATGTGCACAATTGCCTTCACATCACACATACTCAAGATGAGACCAGTTTCGTGGCAAACATTATAATTACACAAGATCCTCACACAAAAGCATTCCGCTCTATGTTCACATAATGATATCCATGACAAACTGATGACAAATACACGCCGAAAAACCACGTAGCGAGTGCTCGGTTTTGCAGTCACGGAATGCTCTTTGTGTATCGCAAGTAGGTTAAAAAAAATTTCGATTGTACTATCAGATCTGCAACCCCAAAGTGTGAAATGCCTTGTAAGATTGTGATTGCGTACATTAAATGTTGGATAATGAAATTATGGAGGATGTTGACCGATCTGCGCAGTTAGGAAATTTCATCAAAGCGATGGAGGCATAAGAATGAAGCGGTTAATGTCTCCAACACTAGGACATTTCTAGCGACAAATAGGTAACTCCCAAATGCTTGAGGTTCGCGCGCAAGACGGAAGAGAACTGTGCAATTTTACGGTTGCGAAACCTGGCCTCCTAGAGTAGAAGAAGTGAACCCATTCGAATATATGGCCATCAATATACGTGTTCGATCTCTCGTACTAAGTGGCACTAACAGATAAACAAGGATGGTTATAGACAGAGGAAATATGGTAGTATGCGTCAAGCGAATTCCTTTGTTCAATCTCCAAGTATGCGTAAGTGTACTTGTTTCAGCTTTGAGTTATTAATCAATTTATGCTCTCTATTTTAGTTTTCACACGCTAATTGTTAGAGGAATAAAGTCTATCATACGGGTCTATCACCAATCTGATTCTGATGCGAAATCGTTGTTTTGCACGGTGGAGTCTAATTGTTTGCAACAATTTAGTCATCTAACAATCGATGTGATGGAGCGAACCTTGCATCGCAGTAGGTTTGATGTTAACCCCAACAAACTGACCACCTTGATTAACTGTATCTGTCGTCCTCGATCTACGAATGTATCTACGAATGCGATACTTATGACGAGATTTCTATGTGAAATCAAAGAAACTATTCGCTCGCCAACTGATAGCGACTTGCTCCTCCAATACCTGCCTGTCCATCTCGACTACTATATCAGCTGTTGCTCCAGACTGTCTTTCAAATGTTGTGATTGACATCGGAGTTAATGGAACTCGTTTACATGCTTTGATGGACACGGGCACTTCTGAAGGTTATGTAACGTTTTCTATAGTACAATAGAATAAATGGAAAGTTCAAAAGCCTCGTGGTAAGATAAAAATAGCCTCTATTGCTTTATCAAGTGGCACGCGAGGTCACCTCCTGGTATGACAGCCAAACTGTCAGTTTCACCACATTTGTGTATAGAAGTTCCTCTGAGTTAGGACCTTCTTAGACTTCAAGGAAGTGTTGAAATCCTATCCGATGGAACAAAACCACCGTTTTCGCTATTTACTGAACTCTGCTCATACTGAAACCCCTTGTCTTTTTTGGTACTTGATGTGAAGCTGCAAATCAATCGCAGCATGATCCAGAAGGCAGTCCAAGGGACAAAATTTTTTTACGCGATGAAACGTGTCGTCTGTTAGCCGACGGAGTTGTCAAGCTTTTTTCTTCCCCTTGGAGAACTCAAGTCTTGATAACCGCCAACGACGGGCACAAAATAAGAATGGTCGTTAGCTATAGCCGAATGACCAACTAATACACTCTGTTAGACGCCTATCTCGTACCTAAGATCGACGAGATGATCGAACGCATCGCCACGTACGACATGTATAATACTCCGAACCTCAAGAGTGTTTATCACTAAGTTTCTATCCAAGGGAAAAGTCCTTTACGGCCTTTGAAGCCTGTGGACGTTTGCAGCGACTTTGTCAGATTCTTTTTGGTGTGACGAATGGCGTCGCATGTTGTTAACGGACCACTGACAATATCCTTGCTTACGTTGACAATATTACAGTACGCGGAGGAAAATCCATCGGACCTCAATCTTCAGAGGTTGTTAGACGTAGTCAGGAGATAAGCAGACTTTTAACGATTCACGAAACATCATCGCTGCCGAACAAATCAAACCCTAGAGTTATGCAGTGTCCAAGAACAATGTCAAACTGGGTTTAAACAGCCCCCCCCCCTTAATTTGAAGTCCCAGTAACCAGTGGTAGGAATATTCACTTACCACCCAACGCGGACATTTCACTTTGACAAAATCTACAAACTTGTGTATAATAACAATTCTCTCTGTTAAGTGAAGTCAGAGAGTCCTTTGGGGCCCTAAGGATGGAACTGTCCAAAGTCACTACTTTTATTGTTCAGTACGGCACCCCTTTGGTTGTCGAGACAGAAGCCTGTGATGTGACGATCGCAGTCACTCAATCAAAATGGTTGATTGGTAACTTTCTTTCCGCATAGTCTGCCGCTATGCTAACGGCACTATCCGGTCGTAAAAACAGAAGCGTAGGCTGTTGTGGAATCCATAAGTTAATGGAAGCATTTTCCACTTCGCAACAATTTTAGACCTGTCACTGACCAACGTTCTGTCACTTTTATCCAAAGCAATCAGCATAGAGGAAAGGCTGAGGATAAAATTAAACGTTGGAAGCCGGAACTACCGCCATTCGGATTTGATGTCAGTCAAGTTGAGGGTTTGAACAAAACTGTTTAGAAAACCGTGTTGCTCGCCTTTAGATCCCGTAAGTGAACAATCAATCAATGGGAATTCGTTCCTCCCGATGCCACTAATGCTACGCCACACGACAGTGTTCCTTTATAAGCGGAGGTCAACCTTTAGAACAACCCTGCCAACGTGGCTCACCAAACGAGGACCGGTGTTGTTGAAAAAGAATGCTAGGTAGTCCAATTATGATCCATTCGTTGAAGAGGATGAAGTATCTCAATGCAACCCAAGGTACGAATACGTCCGCTTTCCTAATGACAGGGAGGAAACAGTTTCCGTTCATCACGTGGCACACAAGGAGGCCTTTGCAGGGATTATCGACACTCCCGACTAAAGAGACTATATCCGTACCTTCTAATCGCGTCTTTATCACGACGCAACATAACAGTATTCCTTCAGCTGGCACACAACGCTGAAGTGTCTTCTGATCTACCCCAGTAATGATCACTCAGATGATCTGGAGACGTTGGTCAAATAGTAATACAGTGTTCATCTACACAGCCTGACAAAGAGGTGTACAAACTTATTATATATTGACGTTCAACACCGAACAATGTATTCCCATCAATGTACACATGTTCTATCACTTTCCTGAGACCTACCATCTATCGTCTACCCACATCTCATGGCAGGGAAGAAGGTTGCAGTATCTCGTTGTATTTATTGCGGCTTTGAATTGGTAATCAATTCATGCTGTCCTGCTGATGATGTCTTGATTGTACAAAGAATTCAGCTGTGTTTCCTACGTGTAAGCGTCTTGCTGTCCAGTTATCGAGCATGGTTGTTTTAATAATCAGGTCCCCATCATAACGGCGATAATTAGCCAAGACTTGCGCTTTTCCTCGTGGTCAGTGCGAACTAATGTTATTACTAATGATGATGGTGATTACTGAAACAACCGTGAGGAAGAAAAGGGGGTGACACATCGCCATAAAGTGATCACAAAGGATTTAGAGAACGTCCCGGTGTATGGCATACGTTCGCACGATGAAATAATTTCAGGTGAAAAATGGACTAGGTTTAAAATCCCCGTCGATTCTCACTAACAGTACTGGAAAACAACGGATACCCTGAACCAGAGGTGAGTTTCATGTCGACAGACCACTTCGGTGACCTACACAAAAGGTACTGACAGTCTTGGAATCATATAAAAAGCTGTTGCTAGTAATCAAACGGAACCAATCGTGAGGCTCACACTATTATGACCGCCTATCATTTCGAAACGTACCGGAAGGGGGTTCCGCAAACGGGTTATAGTCGTCTAATGGATCCTGCCTGATATTGGAAGCCTACAATTTAAAATATATATATTAAAGTTACTCATAACAATAATGAAACAAAGCGCAAGTAGGCCATTGAATAAAACGTAAAGTTAGTATTTTGTGAGGCAAAAAGGCAAAATGACAGAGCCATTGAACGATGCAGTTATTTAATTACGAGTCCTAAAATGCAGCACTGTTATGAGGACTACAATAGGTAAATGGACAAACAGATGACCGGACAATCAAACACCATAAATTCATGGTAAGTAAAATTCGATCCAACGGCAAGTACATTGGAGTGGCAAAGTGCATGCACCCAGGTAATAAAGTCGGATTCAGCTTTTACAACGGAAGACGTTTGCTGCCAGGAGACACACAGTAACAGTAAGCTGGGCGGTGAACTCACAAATGTGCGGTTGAGCGGATCTCATCACAGCGGGCGACAAACTTACACACAACGAAGGTCGCTGATCAAAATTCTCTAGAGACGTTTGCAAACCGATGCCTAAATGCTGCATTATTTAGACCAACCAAAGTGCTCTAAAAAACCGCTTCTTAACGAAGAAAACTACCAAAATCACTGGCAGCATCCGGTTACGGATTGACCTGTCACAGTGACTGACCTGCGTACCACATGTGACTTGAGCTGTACTAGCAATGCTACACAACTACTAATGTAAATGCGAACAACTGAAGTCGGGAGACGTGAGTGGAGGCCACTGTCACCCAACCAGTGAATGTTGGTTAGTTAAATGGTATATTTACTGTTGGATCGTACCCAGAGTGTAACAGTTCGGGATGCCATTACTCCTGACAATAATTCAAAAAACATATATATATATATATAAATGGAACGGTACGAAACAAATAAAAAAAGTTAATAAATTTAACATGGAAGCCGTAAAGAGTGACGAGCGTGCCAAAAGAAATGAAAAGAAAAACCAACGATCAGATACGGTAGGAAAAGAAGTATTAAGAACGGCATTAAACTGGCTCACACAAATTAGGAACAGGAGCGTCATTGGTTTTTGCTATACCAGACAACGTTCCTAACTAAGGGGATTGACTATCCTATTGACAACAGTCATGAACTTCGGAAGGCCTTAACGAAGTAAGCGCCAATAACTGTTTTCATGTCGTGTTTCCGTCATACGCTAGTCAACAGGCTGCCGCTTCTAGCCTAGCCCATCACTCGCAACCAAGGCTCTGCGCAGCAGGCTGCGAATTGACATTTGTAATATGTACTCAAAACCACGAGGCCTGTGAAGCGAGATTATGCTCGGAAGATGACAGAGCCTGTTCACCCTGAAGACATATCGGTGGACTCCGTTCTTGCTCATACTTTATTTACCCCCACACGCTACATCATTGATCGAAAGCGGACACTGTAAACATCCTCCATGTGATCAGTCACGGTTAGCAACCTTACAGTGACTGTCCGTACAAAGACGGAGATCGTGCCGAGGTCATAAGTGGTGAAAGTTAGCAAACGCTATCCGTGCTTTTGTTACATTAGTTGTGATCTCATCAGACACTCTGACACCCCGACAGAACGCCCAAGGTACATGAACTTCTCGATTACCTCCACTATGAAACAGAAGTGCAGGCACAGTGCTGCGGGCTTGGTGACAATACCCTAATCTTGAACGGTGCAAAGCTCACACATTACTGACGAACGGAAACGTTTGATCTGTCTTAGACGTACTGTACTCTCAGCAAATCCTTAGAAGGGAGAACAATGTCGTCTGCATACTCTAGGTCTCGACGTCTAGTGCTTGGGAACATTTCCATACCATCATCACCAGTCAAACGGCGTACTCTAAAATTTCGTCCACTTGAATGTTGAATAGGAAGACTGGGCAATCCCGTATCAGCCGTTTGAAAATACTGAGGATCTACGATACGTTGCCATGTATCCTAATCCGGCCAGAGGTGTGATAGTAAATTGATTGATATCTAGGTCACATTCATCTTTGATAGACAGCCCTAGAGTGCAGGTTTGTTAACTGAATCAATGACGATAATTGCTGACAAAACATAAATCGGTTGAATTTATCCGTAGATTATATATAGTGTGTGAGCCCTTCATAAAAATGTGGAGTGTTAACCAAACAATGGTCAGTCGAAACAACTTCATTGGCTCGGAGGTTCTGCAGCACAATCGTCAGCCATCTGACCAAAGTTGGGTCTTTATTCATAAAAAAGGCAGGAGAGAGTTGGTATGGAGTAAGTTCACTGTGACAGTTCGATGACTCGATGCCAAATAACAGTTCTGTCTCCGAGGACGGAGGTAAGTCAACAGATCTAAGAGCATGAGGTACCCGAAGTCGCGGTGAACGGAGCCAGTGAACAACGGAATACCTTTTTTGAATAGAATAATCAGAAGACACAAATTATGATATGAATTCAGTTCGCTTCATTTAAGTCTTGTCTGGTTTTGTTTTCATGCTAGTTACACGTTTACGGCTGACGAGAGTGTGCGAAATGAATTCATATCGTAATTAGTGTCTTCTGACTATTCTATTCAAATGGTTAAAAGGGACTCAATGTTTCAAAAGGAATAACTGTTGAAAATGACCAGCCCAGCGCCAGAAGCACCACTGGAGGCTAAGTTCCTGAACACCACTGGCTTTCAGGTTTCTTTGTTTGCACTCGTGTTTTTGAAACTTGTTGCTAGAGTGAAATAGAAAAAAGTTAAACAGTCCCGGGTAACAGTTGCCTATTCTATCCCGATAGCGCGTTGTGTCCGCCGGGTTACGCTACCCTCATCATCATCATAATAGACAGCAATACATCAGTGGTTCACACTGATGCTTAACTGCCACACAACCATGAGGAAGAAGAAACAAACCCTATTTAAGAAGAGAAAAAATAAAAGGGAGTGGGTAGGGGACCTAACCACTAAAAATAGCTACGTCTACATTCAAACATACAACATCAAGGCGCCTACACCTTGCA
>JTDE01004705.1:11605-26814 GCA_014338405.1 Paragonimus skrjabini miyazakii | reverse complement strand
ATAAACTCAACCACTTTACTAAGGATCACTCGTCAGCGTTCCAGACCTGTTGTAACGATTCACGCCTGATCGTTGAGTTACGCGTAGCCCAAAAACGGATCCCCAAAATGAGAACAAGATTTGATCCAACAATTTCTACGCTTTTTATTAGAGAAATGCATCAATAATTACAAAAGGCAAACCTCAATCGTTCGCGACGATAGTCTCGTCCAGCAAAATCAATAGTTTCTCAACGGGACCAACAAGGTCAAAGGTGAACTATCACGCCGGCAGACCAGGACAAGAATGGCCACTCGCGCCAAGGACATTTAATGACACATTAGTTCAATAAAACAAAACGGGGTAGGTGAGGTAGTGGGGACAAGTGTCAAGTTAGTGGGGGACAATAGGGAATGCGAACGGTGGGGACGAATTTTCTCAGTTCGTGGATACACAAATTTACACTCGCCATCAAACGTGTCCAGCGAGTAGCCACCAAAATGGTCACTGGTTTGCGGCATTTCTCTTACGACTCTTGTCTTGAAATTCTTGATCTTTATGCAGTTGACTTTCGAAGACTCCGCGGTGATTTAATCCTCACGCACTTCTTCAGCACAAGACTCGTGCACCAGTTCTTTACCACAGTAGTTGATAACAGTCGAAGGGGTCACGACAAGAAGCTCTATAAGCTTCGACCCCGTACCTTCCCTTAGCAACGGTTCTTCTCTTACAAGGTTATCAACCACTGGAACGACCTTCCATTTGAGGTTTTTAGCTTTTCCTCCAGGGACCGCCTGAAGGTGTTATTAGAGTCTCACTTACTTAAGAAGTTGCTGGATTAGTACTCTACTCTGCTTTGCTAGATTAGTATTCTACTCTGTTCTCGCTATTCCCTGTAACCCCAAGAGCGGTGCTACACCCCGTTTTCAATGGCTGCCTTTTAGGTCAACAGAAAACCGCTGACATTGAAACGGACAAACTGACTGGATCCGGGTGACTTGGGCCTCCAACCTCGAACCCGTGAACAAATCGCTGAAGTCGCCGGAAGTTGAGCTGCCGATTAGTTTCCAAAATGCATGACGGTCGTATTGGCGAGTTTCTTATTAAAAAGGTGATATGGTGAAAGAAATGCACCCTAAACTAAATAGAAAAGGTAACAACAAGCCCCGATATTGAATCCACCAAACACACAAGCTCCGAGACGAACCGTTCACGTTAATAAGACCAAATGCAACAGTCGCGAACTGGTTTGGCGATCAAACGCGAATGAAGCCAAGGTAGATATAAGCAAAGTTCCAGCAATGAGAAGTGAAGAAGAAAAACAACGATGGAGCAAGCTTCTACGGGTAAGCGATATAAGATGTAGTAGTGCATCAATATCATCGTTCGTGAGAGAGAAAGTTTGTCACGCACGTAACTTGAACGGTCGAGTTGTAATACAGTACTCTATGCTGAAACCTATCCGTAGGGAGTAAATGCTCTCTTGGGTAGACCGCCAACATGTAAGTTTTAATATATTCTGAATGGTAATTGACGGAGTATATCATAAAACATGAAATGTGCTCATTTTGCGCTGCACCACTTGCGGTTTCACTCACACACCGGTGAGTCAGGTTTGTTTATTTCGATTTGTTTTGGCAGGTTTTGATGAGCTTGCATATCCGATTTGTTGTTGAGGTTTCAGGTGATTAGTCTTTCTGCTTAGTCTATATTTTGTGTGGTGTGATTTTGTCGTGTTGTTTGTTGAATGCGATTGTGTTCGTGTTGGTTTTTTGTGTAAGTGACGCGGTGTTCGTTTTGTGGATCGGGCTGTGTCTGTCAGTACACGTGCGACTATCGACTTAGAAGGCGATGGTGAGTGTTTTGTCAAATGCGCTGTGTGCGTGTGCTATTTTTTGGTTGATTAGTATTGGTGTTATGTTATTTTGCGTTCGTTTATTTTGTGGATGTGTTGCTAACATACTGCTCGGTCGGTGGGTTCAGGCAGATGCGATGAGGCTGTACGTGCTATTGTTTTGTCAGTGTAGTTTGTGTGGACGGCGGGCGTGATGTTTGGTGATTTTTGTTTTGATCCTGTTTAGTTGATCTCTGTCCGATTGCGTTTGGTATACGTGTATGTCGTGTGCTCATTCTCGGCGTTTATATGTGTCGTGTTGATTTTTGTGTTGCCTACATCTGGGCATGAGGGTGCACATGTTGTGCACTTGTCAAATCAGGTAGGCGACATTGGCGGGGCTGAATTTAATGGCGGATAATTTGTGTAAACCTGTCCGTTTCATGCGCAGCTCACATGGTTAGTTTTCTGTTTTTGTTTGATCGATCGATCTATCTATCGGATGTTTTTTTTTCTTTTCGTGTAGCGCGATGTTTTAGTTTGTGTGCTTTTCGTTCTTGCACTGACAGCCGTTTGGACTGTTGTATTGCATTTTCCTGTGTGGACGTGCAGACGATGTTTGTGTGCTGAATGGTTCTTTGCATTTGATTATGTTGGCTGTATTATGACTGGCTACTGACATGTTTTTCGTTGTTGATGTATTTCCGTGTTTTTGCATGGATGTGTGTGTTGTTTCTTCAGTGGTAGTGTTTTGTTATCGGCTGCGGTTCATGTGTTTTGTTTTGTGTGAGGTGGCTACTATGTTTTTGTGTCTGTCGTCAGGCCGGTTAAGCGGTGATTGTCGTTAAATTTGTGCAGCTGATGACTGGTGTAGTTCATGTCCGGTTCTCGTTCTCGTTCACGTTCGTTTTCCGATCGACTTAATGGTTGAATGTGATTGACCTCCTGATCTGACAGCTGGTGAACGTACGTCTGTTCCTCAGTTGTATGATTCAGGTACAATATGGTGCAGGGTTGATGCGCATCGCGTGTGTATGTTTTGCGTGTGCGTTCGAGACCTGAGTGCAGGACTGGACGTGTTTGGTTCTCTCTGTGTGTTTTAGTTGAGTTATGCGTTCTGGTTGGTGCATACGTTAGCTTTAGCTGTTGCCGATTTCATCGGCTGACTTGTGTGCATCAGTCTCAATCGCTGCCTAGACAGACTGTCTATCTGATCTTTACATACGTCCTTCTGTTGGTGTACTTGTGCGTGTATGTGATTTGGTGGGTTATAGTTTTGGTGGTTTAGAGTGTTTGTGTTAATGTTGTTCGTGGTCGATCACACTCTTGATGTGGCAACATCACTCTCAGTCGCGGCCTAGATGGATTGTTTCACTAATCTGCACATGTGTCGTTCGATCCGTGTGCGTGAACCGCCAGGTATTCTGCAACATCAATGTACACAACTCAAATTACTTATCGTCGGAGGTTTTAAACGAAGATGGATGTTGCAAATATCCATTGTCGTTATATGCCTACCATAAACATCTGCAGCATACTGCTCTAACTCCACAGTTGGAGTATTGTACTCAAACAAATGCCTACAGTAGCTCACTTCACTTGCAGTGAGCCGGCGATTTGTTGGGTGTGCCCCGTACAGCAAGGCAGGTAGGTCATGGTTGTGCGAAAGAGCTAGCAATCAACGTCGTTTTCCTCCTAGTGACGTTAAAGGGTGATTGACAGCATGTATCACGAGAACTGAGCAGTTGAAAGTAAGTGAACTCAGCCGACTAAACACGTCGTAATCCGCCGCTTTGGCTCCTTCGTCGCTTGTACTTGGTACATCTGTACGCCATCTACCACGTAACCTCAGTAGTATTCACACTCACATTATCATACTTAAAGCATGCATTGCTTGATTTCTTACTTGAACCAAGCACGCACAAAACACTGTATTCTTTCATATATTTCTTCAAACAAATTCGAAAGTCTTGGAAGCTAGAAAATTCCCGACCCCCAAATAGAGCTTTGAATCCCTGAAGATAATCCATCACCTAAAATAAAATTTATAAACAATTAATCATTTATCACCATAGAACGATTAACTATTACTCGAACATAAACAACTACTTAGCGTGAAAACGCATAAGTGCTATCACAACACCCACCATTATTATTTTCAATCTTCGCGCGAAATGTGGGACAAACACATTAACTGTGGGTTAAAACAAGCCTTTCAAAGCTCGTCAACAATTTTGTCTGAAAAACTGATAATTTTCAACTTTTTGAACAATACCATCGAAATTTTGCCAGATATTTACGGAACCCTCTTAACTTCGCTGTTTTACGACAGATTTTACTCCCTACCAATAATCTTCAGCGGGAAAACTTTTGCGCACGCAATTTAAGCTTCCCACTGATGTTCCCTCACTTGTTATCTGTTTCAGATCGTCAGCCTACGTATTATTCAACGTGTTCCATACGACGTAGAACTGTGACACTTGATCCCCCCTGGACTAACTTGTTTGAACGATTTGAAAACCTTCTGTTGTTGGGACTTTGATTCTCATGTTGTACTTGGCGTTGTGTAGATCACCGCCTAGTCTCTGTATCATCAATACACTGGTTGTGATTCTTCGTTACCTCCTTTCTCTGCCTGTGGTCGCTGTCCTGTATATAAACCACATTGTCGTCCCGTTACAGTGTTGTAACGTGCGAGTTGAATTTGAATTGCGTAACAGGGTGTGCTGCGTTGATGTTGACGCTGTTTTAGCCTTCGTCCATGTAAGTCGTGTGTACTGCTTACTGGGCCTTTGGCTCATTCTTGTTTGCGTTGTTTTGTTTGGCGGGACCGTTGCTGGAACCTCCCTTGTAGCTCACTGCTCGTCGTCATATGCCGGTATCACGCGAGTTTCGGCGGGCAATGAGTAGAATGTTGAAGATGAAAATCCAAACAGTTCATTATGATATAAGTAAAAGTCGGTTAATTCCGCTTCGAAAAATTTGGTATTAGTTTCATCATATTTACTGATGTTTGTTTAAGCGCACTCGTAATTTTAGTAACTTTATCATAGCTGCGCTCTAGTGATCTGTGCGGTAGGTCCGGAGAGGGTTGGATGTTTTTCTTCGAACTTCGTGGAACAAACGACATTAATTTGCTTCTTATATATTTTTGCAAAACAGAGAGAGTACTTTCAGATCATTATATTACTTCCGCTCTACCTTTAGTGTTTACGAAGATATGGAATTTCAAACGCACCCCTACAACTTGTATTATTGTGATTCATGTTGGCATTTTGTACAAGTTCGGCAATGCACACCGGAGCTATTCGATAAGAACTGGCAAATATCTTTAGTATTATTAGAATGCCCGGAATGAATACTGTAAGACTGTTATGTTTTACTTTTGCCCTATCTCGACTATTTACGTAGATATGGAATTTCAAAGCGTTGGAAATGTGTACCGAAATTGTGGTAAATAAAATCGGCTGTATTAGAAAGGCAGAAAAAGCTTCGCTCGCAAATTTTTTACTGCCCGCCGATGCCCATGCGGGGCCCTAGTCTCACTGCCCGCCGTCCGCCCACCTTCTGCCCGCCGATGCCCGCGCGGACCACCCGACGTTTTGCTACTTGGGCCCTCACTTCGGAAGAACGCTGTCATCCGGTGTCTCCGTGTTGCCCTAAAGTTGGTCCGTAAGCGTAACGGACAACCAGAGTAAAGACGGTAGGATTATATGTTAGTGTAAGTGTTTGCAGAAAAGGTGTGCAATTACTACCCAGAATATTGAGAATGCAAGGAGAAGGATCAGTGGGAAGGAAATAAGTGTAGACAGGGAAAGTGGTTACCGACTTTCTACAAAACACATAATCATCAAACAATTTCAGCGTGAGCAACCACTCTAACACTGTGCATGTAGCTTTCTCCACAGCTGCATACAAACTGATGAACACATTGTAAAGTGGCACCGATAGACTGACCTCCTTTGATTGAAGACACCGGCAACTCCTGAATCCCGGCGAGTACACGGAGTTCAGATGCACTGATCGTTCGTTTAACTGAATGCTTCAACCGTTGTGTCGTTTGATGCATGATATAATCACCACTGAACGGTAGCTCTACGTAGATCTTCCTTTCCTCCATAGTGACCATATTTTCGGGTGATTCTTTTGTCTACTGTGCTTGTCTGGGAACCTTCGTAGTGGACAGGTGGGTATGCGCTAGACCCTCGTCCGCTAACAATTTAAAACGCCCTTCCTGAAGAACAATCGAAACGTAGTCACAACAGGCATCGAAATAGAGAATGCAGGGAGGTTTGGAAACAACGCTTTTGGATGTGATAAGTAGTTAGCTCTAGCCTAATCTGAAACCAACGGCAGCAACCAAGAGGAGAAAGAAAAGAAGCACGAGATAGGCTACAGCCCACTCGGCGGCACTCAAAAGCACATCAAGCGAGAAGTTCGTGGAACCTTCGAGTGGGTTAAACAACGCTCGAAAAGGTTCGGGTTAAATGACCTCGAAGAATGGCGTAGCAAGTGAGTCGTAAAAAAGAGCAGGCAATCGCTGCGTTCAATTAGTTGCACAACTGAAGAAAGTGGTACTGTGTTCGTATCAGGCCTTCTATATCAGGCGTACACAGAATCATGCGTGCAGAACAGACAAGCCGGAAAACACGGTTGCAGCCAGGATCCTTAGAGAAGCTACACGATCGCTGGTCACTATACCTTCTGGGGCAACCATGTGATTGTAGGACAGAAGTACTCAAGTCTAGTTCTTCCGCAAGCTTGTCATGCCTTGCTCGTTTGAACAGAGTTTGCACTATTTTTCGTTTATGACCAGTGTGGAACTGCTGAAGTTTAAGTAATGGCCGCACCATGTGGAATTCCGATAGATAGTTCTTATAACCTAGTCATCTCGACGATTTACGAGTATATCTAGAAATAACAGGCAGTTGTTGGCCTCAACGTCACAAGTAACCTTCAGGCTAGGATGGTAATAATTTGGAGGTTGCACCAGGTTATTTTCCATCTGTTTAGATCGACTGAATGTTAATGTGTCGTCGACGTAACTCTTGTATTATAACAAGTTCCCTATATCCTTAGCCAGATTTGCTCAATTTTTAATACGAGGAAAGTCTAATAAGATGGGACCTGGCAGACTTTCCATGGTTATTCCGTCTGTTTGATGGTAGAAGTGCTGGATAAAACGAAAATTGACATTCCCCGTATAGAGCAGCAGTCTCCATCAATATGTCGGTCGTAAATGGTAGCAAAGTGTGACTCATCTCAACAAGCCCACAAATATAATCAATCGACCCATGCACCAAAACATTTCTGAACAGTGGCTAAGCAAAGTGTACACTTTGTCCATCTAAAGAAGTCTGGACAAAACACGCTTTCGGAAGACGACAGGCGGCTTGAATGTGACGGATTGTTCGGAAGTGAAAGAGGCAAAACGAGAAACGCCAGGATTTTAATCAATGCATATGCATCTTTGTCAATGACCATGTGGAAATGCAACGTTTTCTTCCCTGTCATATTGTAGCGAACTGGAGATTTCACTCGCCCGCCTGCGGTATGATGTGTAAAATAATTCCAGAACTCATAGTTGCATATTGTACCTAGGCTATTAAGAAAGTTCGCATGATGCACGTTGTCCGATTGTTTGTCTGCATGCCATGTGATTACGGCGCAAACCCAAACGCACACGTGTGTCACACACTTCCGGTTTAATCGCTCGTCGACGGCTGGTCTCTAGCCTCTCTAGCTAACTTACGTGTCGGTGCCATTTCTAGCGCTATAAGAGACCCATTGTATATTTCGAGTAATAAATATTAGGTCTCTTCTCTTAACGGCCTTTTCTATTTCGCGTCTGGTTAATTCGTACCTGGGGAAAACGACTTAGTGCGCCGTGCACTAAAATATCATTACGTGTGATACACCAAATTTCAAAGCGTTCCAGGTAATCTTCCATTCCGTGTGAACTTTCAGACTTTCCATGTTGCAAGAATTAATCGTAAGAAATAAACTGACCGCGACGCCAATTGCGATAGTTTGGAATACGTAATAGTAATTGAAAATGTACTTAGCTCAAACCCAGAGCGAGCTGCTACGCAGCAGTAATAACACAGTTTGGAAAGATAAACTGTCAGAGAAGTACGGCAGTCGAATCATATCATTTTACTCCAAATTCTGTCCAACATTTTGATAACTAGCAGCTATAGAGAAGAAACTATCCAAATTACTCTGCGACATGAAATAATCTGATTTGATTGATGCACGCACGTTTGAGCGCATCAGACCAACGGGGACGGTTATTCCACGCCTCTATGGTCTCCCTAAAGTGCACAAAGATGGAGTGCCCTTAAGACCGATTTTCGATATGTATAATTCTCCTTATCATGACTTGGCTCAGTGGCTAGTGGAGCTACTGGAACCAATCAAATCGCAACTGACCCCATTCAGTTTGAAAGATACTTTTGATTTCGTCGACGCGGTTGATTCATTGAATATCAAGAATCAGAAAATGGTTTCCTTAGACGTAACCTCGTTATTCACAAACATGTCGTTAAGAGAAACTATCGATAACTTATGCGCTTACATTGAAAACAGACAACTCAACGTCGGCATTCCAATCACCAGACTAAAAGAGCTACTATTATTCTGCACCTCGAACGTCCAGTTTCAATTCAATGGAATGCACTATAGACAATGTGATGGCGTAGCAATGGACTCTCCGTTGGGTCCGTTGCTGGCAGACATATTCATGGCTGAACTAGAAACCAACGAACTACGTCATGTCGTCGATAATTGCTTTCTCTATAGGCGCTATGTAGACGATATATTTTGCTTGATAAACGACGAAGATGACACACGGTCTCTACTAGCTGAATCTAATCGTGCGCACCCCAACATCGCATTCACTATCGAATTAGAGATGAATAATCAACTATCATTTCTCGATGTTGCCATGCTCCATAGAATTGATGGGTCAGTTCAAAGAGCAGTTCCTAGGAAAAACATGTGGACTGGTCAATACACACACTTCCTCAGCTTTGTTCCGTTGAAGTATAAGCTGAATTTGGTTTGCTGCTTAACAAGCAGAGCCAAAAAGATATCGGATGAACTCCAGCGCATTCGAGATGTGCTAAGTCAGAATGGATTTCCGCAACGATTCCTGGACAGTAACATGCAACCAAAGGTGAAGCATGACATTGTTCAGACGGTGGATAAAAAGCCCGTCTTTATCACCCTATCATACAAGGGGGAAGCTACCACGGAAATTATCACCTGCAGAGTTTGTAATGCAGTCGACAGTGCCTATCCTGCAGCACGGGTCATCTTATCGTTCAATACCTGCCCGGTACTGGTGTCACACCTCAAAGATAGCTTGCCTAGGTTTTCTTCGTCTTTTTGTGTTTATTCTCTCACCTGTTGTTGTCAAGCAGGTTACGTTGGGAGAACCACAAGGCGGCTATCAGAAAGGATTCGTGAACACCTCTTAAAATGGCTTCGCAATGGTTCGGTAAAGCCCATTTCCAGTGCAATCGGTTCACATCTAATTGACACCGGTCATCAAATTGACCCGGATGAAGCCTTCCGAGTCATCTACAAGGTTTGTCAAGCCCACTCCAAATCTGTCGGATTGCGATTGTTATCAACGGCCGTGGCAATTGCCATCAGACTCTACAACCCCTGTCTGTGTGCCCAAAAACAGTTCGTACAAGCCCTACATCTCCCTTGGCCAACTATCCCACAGCCACTTGAAACCCAAGCAGGCGTGAACCACTTAACACCGCCAATGCATGTCTCACAGCAGGCATGAGTGACAATGGCACACATTCATCAACACTCCCACCCCCCTCCAGTAGACTGTGATCCACCCCATGTCTATGATTCTATTGATCTATTTGACTTGCTCAAATTTTTCATATATAAAACGCATGTACCCTATGTAATTGTAAAAAGCCCGATGAGAATTACCGAAAACAGCTTTTCGCATAACTGACTTCTTATGAATTCTATGGGAATCTGAAAACGATTTTGATAACTGTAAGTCATGTGGTCATAAACAGTTTTGACTTACGTGTCCATTTCGCAGTTTCAAATGCTATGAATGTGGCGAGATCGGTCACGTTCAAACCGTCTGTCGTTGTTTGAAGACGTGTTTTGTCCAGACTTCTTTAGATGAACAAAGTGTTTCATCTGACTTGCAGTCCATTGTTCTTACTGTGACTTCTACTAATTCTCGTGGTTCTACGCATCACATAGTACAATATTCTACTGTTAACGGTAGTTCTAAACATTTCTTCATTGCTTACACTGGTGGTGTTGAATCTTTTATTTCTGTCGCTTGAATGAAGCGGCTGGAACCTTTTGTTACTTTGAAACCAGTTAATATGTCTGTTAAGGGTCTTACTGGACCTGTTTTATCTATTCTGGGCGAATGTGAACTTTCGCTCATAGATGTGCATTCCACTACTTACATTTGTGCATCTTTCGTTATTAATTCTGACCTGTCTATTATCGGTCTCAAGTGCGCGAAGATTTTGAAGGTCTCTCTTTCGTTGTCTGTTGAATCTTCTGAGTTTGAAGATCCCGTTTCTGAGTCTGTTTCAGATTCGAATTCAGTTACTGGAGGAGTACCTGCAATTGAGCCGACGCAGACGAGAATTCCTGAACGTGTAAAGAAGAAACTACGTCATCACTACTACCCGGACGTTTGTTTAAACTGCAGCGGATGTGATGACTGTAAATCATAACGGAGCACTATATGCTATTGTTGTTTTACTGCACGAACAATTACATTGTACAGATACTGATTACATTACGATTTCGTTGACTAACGTGCTGCGTTATTACTACTGTGTAGGAGCTAGCTCTGGGTTTCAGCTAAATGCATTTCCCATTATTATTAGGTATTCCAAACTGTCGTGGTTTTTTATAGCACCTGAACCCCGCAGAGTTTATATGTTCAGGCAATAATCGAATATTGACATCATAAAGGACTTAAAAGCCCGTACAGTCGATGGAGGAAAAGTCCTTTTTACTGTATTTCAAGCAGCTTAGCCATTCTTAGCTGCCTCTTCGTGATGATAGGAGAACGATAGGCAGGACGACAGCCATACTTCCAAGTCACAGTTAAAGTCCGTTCTGGCAATCATTGCAACTTTTTGAGCAGTATATGTTATGAACACGTCTCCAGAAGCTCCACAAAGAGACGCGTGTACATCTGTCGTCATTAATGGGACGATTTCTGTTTTGAACATTACCTGACAACATAGAGGTCGGCATGAAGAATGTTAGGAGGGAGACACCCTCTAATAATGTCTCCCTAGTGTGACCGAGAGAGTGGAACCAGTAAGATATACGAGATTTTCGGATTATAAGAACACGTTTTTATCCCCACCACCCAGTTCGTGAAAGCGGTCAAGAGGCAAGGGTGGGCCTGGTTCAGATATCTAAAGCACGTTTATCACGCAACGTTAGTTATTATACCTTTGCATAAATCTTTCGTTGGATCTTACTTGGAGTGCCGCATCCGGATCCGCAATACTCGTATAAATAGGGTCATTACTACATTGGGAGGATGTGCAGAAATTATCAACCAAAAGAATAGAGGGGATGTAAAACCTAACATGCTCAACCGGGATTAACAGCTTCTCTTCTTCATCCCATTTGGAAAATAAACGGTGGCTTAATTGAAACGTTTAAAATACTTTAATATTTCACAAACGTGGAGACAAACATATTTACCAGTGTAAAGCTGTATTCTGAATCAAAGGAGAAATAACCCAAACAAGACTTAATGTATAAAACTTATCCCAATTCATTCCTTCTCTCATCGGACAACACTTACGAGGAACGAACTTCCGGTTGAAATAGTCAAGACCGCTTTGGTAACTGCAATTAAATAGATATAGTATGATAGAGAACAACGTATTCTACATCCTTAGTGTTGTGAGCCATGAACACAAATGGAAAGTAACACGCGTTAGATGTTGAAACAAGACAAGGAACAAAAACACTCATTTGCATATGGCAGTCGTCCCAGAAGCTCCCGATTGCCACGGGCTCTAATGCTCAGCATCTTTGCGTAGCCAAAGCTACTTCATGACATAGTGCACTGTCGTGTTGGTGAGAGGTTTCTTCCCGTGTGTTTCCTGCGGCTACTTTGTCGCCGGCTACTGAATAACGGTGGTGTGAGTAGTATAGGGCGATCGCTCATCCTCACCATTAGTACAACTTACCAGTCGGTGATCATTTTGGAGGGACCACCTAGATTCGTGGTGGGGTATTTACTCGTGTATATTTCACACAATTATTTGTGGTTTTCATTTGTCTTCATCTTTCCTCCTGTTCTGATGTTGTAGTTTTCTTTTGGAGTCATTCTACCAGATGTTTGGTCTATTCGAAATTCACTTTCACTTTTCTCGAATCGTTTGTCGCTGACCGCCTTAATGTCTTGTTAATTATAGTAACTGACGAGGACGCTTTATGTTTCTTGAGTAAACGGGCCTAAAGAGCTGAATCACTATTGTTGGTGGACACGAAGCATGGTAAGGTGAACCTCGACCCCCGACACAATAATCTGGATGCCTGAAGATCTGTCGTGTTATCCTGGAACTCTGAACTGAACTAAATTAGGAGAGTGGACTACGTAACTTCTAACGATAAGTGAGCTCTGACCTTTCCGTTTCTTCACACCACTTCGTATTGGTCTACTTTCGACAAAAATAAACTTATTCACTTGTGTTGATACTTACCAATCATGTAAGTTGGCAACTAACAGTTCTGTTTACCCATGAATCATTCCTTACAACCTGACAGACTTTACCGGTACGATGTGGAAGGTAACCTCTTCCATTTTTCTGGATCCTATCTATCAGAAGCTCTTGTCGTGTGTTGGCTGAAGTATTTTTATTTTTAATTCTGTTTACTAATCATTTAAAAGTCTGGTGTATTATCCTCATAAGTGATGACAAATGTGTTGCTCAAATGGATGATGCCTCCTTTTACCACTCGTCTAATGACGTCTGATTAACTCGCCGATCAGAAAGACTGTTTAGTAGCAGCGAACTGACATGACTAGCTTTATTGATGAATACAGTACAGTACTGAGTAAAATTTACATGAGAGGTACCACTGACATCAGTTTGCGTTTGGTCACTATAATAACCTTATTCTGCTAGCGTGTTTCGTCTCTTTTTAAGATGTCTGATTTTAACCACCTTTACTTGTTGCTAATGGTTTCAGTTACATGGTACACCAGGTTCTCTATAACATCTGCGTCAGAACAGAAAAATGAAATATGTTGCGACATTTTAACATTTCGTTTACTCTCATCAGCCGCAAATGGAAAACACGCAGGTTATAGACTACAGATAGTTGGGGACAGACAGGCATAAATTCACACCAAATATTGTCATCAAACTGACGAATTGTTCCAACCAACTGTGTGCAGACAACACCAACTGGCGAGTTCTGGTCCAAGTAGATTCGCTCAAAGCCAACCACTTTGGGTTCTGATCACGTAACAATATTTTGAATGAGCTAAGTGGGCCAACTTGGTGACCAGCTGTCATGATGTGTCTAACACTCGATGATGCAAGATTTCGAGCAACAGATTCACCGGCTTCAGATTGTTGTGTCGTTAGTTGTTTTAACCATTTTCAGAGGTGTACTGCCACTTGCTGATATAGTTGTCTGCCTGTTATCGCTATGTAAATGTCACCGTAGCTGCAAGCGAGCTGGTAAACGATGTGGAGGAGAGAATAATTAGACAAACTGTGTCTGCGATTATGTGATACTGATCCTTTAGTGGTTTGACTCAAGCTCAACTGGGCAGCCGTTTAATTGTGGAATAATGTAGATTTCGGTTTGTGTCTAATACCGTTTGCAAAATAATCCCCTTTGCATTGCAGAAAAAAATATATCTTTATTTTAAGCAGTTTGATTTGAGGTATTGTACTTGTTCCTCGCGTTGTGAGTTTCTGTGAACTTTTCGGGATCTCCACTTGTCAGTAACATTTTCTCTGAACGTTTTTTCCCATCCGAAGGTTAAGAGGGTTTCACCTAAGATGGCCACACTGCAACGATCAAAAATGTGTACCCAGGTTTTAGTAACAATCATTGTTTTACGGTACTTGTCTTCTACTTTACAGTTATTATGTATCCATCTGACTTTTAGCCTCACGTTTCTAAATTCTGTTACGCAGTTGAAAAGGCAACAAAAAAAGTATTTCTTCATCAGTTGTATCTCCGACACCTCAAGTTACGTCTAAACTATCTTTCTTCAACGCACTTTTCGTCCGCACGCTTAATTCTTCACTTGCTGTCACTCCTGGGATTGGTAGATCTTCACTCTAAACGCTGGGGTCACACATGCATCCATAAACTGCATAATGGATGCTATATTTAGGGGTAGACACATCATCTTGACTGTCTACACCGTGTCAGTTCCTGAAGGTCGAATAATTGTTAATTACCATTAGGACTACAAATTTAGGAGGTCATGGCCTTGTCTAACTTGAGTCTAATTGATTCGAACATTGCTTGTAATCCATGCCTTTTGATCAACTTTACACCGAATAGGTGGTCATCTGATGTTCTTGATGCGTCTGGGTTTTGTTAATTTCTCCATCACTAACAGAAGTCGCCTGTCAAGCCGAACCACACCTTAACAAGTCATAATAGTGAGTAATACTGCTTCTTGGACTCCATTCCACTTCGTGTTTCATCCTTTAAGTTATGCGTTGTTAGCTGTGATGAACTGCTACCAAAATCCGAGCTGGTCAGCGTAATAAATATTGGGTATGGGATATTCACTAAGGCTTACTCTAAGGGCATTCTGTATCCACTCCCTCATATCTGTCATGTTTCATGGGTCAGGCTTATAAGTGCAGAATAGCGCATCCTGAATAACTCAAGTCGCCCATACTGTAAGCAACAAATTCACTGGTCTTCGATTTTTCGAGGTAGCATTTTCAGGAACTTGAAAAGAAGGTGCTGACTCAGTCATTAGTGGATATAATGTCTGACGCTTTCTTCCCAATGTGAATGTGATAATATCCGAAAATGACAAAACGTTTGTCCGTTTTCTTATACAGTTTTCCACTGATGGCCAGGTGACATAAAATTCCTCGCCCACTTGCTACTTCTTAACCGCCACTTGAATTTTTCATGTCGGTTGGGCTTTCATCTCAGCTGATTTAACGGAATAGCTGCAGAAAGATTCCCGTGAATATTCTCGTTACCTTACGTACGTATCTTGTCTTTCAGGTCTTTGCAGTGTAGACAGTCAGAGACAAATCGTCATTCTTTCAGCTGAACACAATTCAGTTTAATAACAGATGTCCGTGCTACTGATTCATTATACCGTTAAAAGTTTAGTGGAATTCATCTAACTTGGTCATATATA